>CM057260.1:14590951-14625951 GCA_029931835.1 Etheostoma nigrum
ATTATGTATTATGTATTGTGTGTATTATGTATTGTGTGTATTATGTATTGTGTGTATTATATGTATTATGTGTATTATGTATTGTGTGTATTATATGTATTATGTGTATTATGTGTATTATGTATTGTGTGTATTATGTATTGTGTGTATTATATGTATTATGTATTATGTGTATTATGTATTGTGTGTATTATGTGTATTATGTGTATTATGTATTATGTGTATTATGTATTGTGTGTATTATATGTATTATGTGTATTATATGTATTGTGTATTATGTGTATTATGTATTATGTATTGTGTGTATTATGTATTGTGTGTATTATATGTATCATGTGTATTATGTATTGTGTGTATTATATGTATTATGTGTATTATGTGTATTATGTATTGTGTGTATTATATGTATTATGTGTATTATATGTATTGTGTATTATGTGTATTATGTATTGTGTGTATTATGTGTATTATGTGTATTATGTGTATTATGTATTATGTGTATTATGTATTGTGTGTATTATATGTATTATGTGTATTATGTGTATTATGTATTATGTGTATTATGTATTATGTGTATTATGTATTGTGTGTATTATATGTATTATGTGTATTATGTGTATTATGTATTGTGTGTATTATGTGTATTATGTGTATTATGTATTATGTGTATTATGTATTGTGTGTATTGTGTGTATTATATGTATTATGTGTATTATGTGTATTATATGTATTATGTGTATTATGTGTATTATGTATTATGTGTATTATGTATTATGTGTATTATGTGTATTATGTATTATGTGTATTATGTGTATTATGTATTATGTGTATTATGTATTGTGTGTATTGTGTGTATTATATGTATTATGTGTATTATGTGTATTATGTATTGTGTGTATTATATGTATTATGTGTATTATGTGTATTATGTATTATGTGTATTATGTATTGTGTGTATTATATGTATTATGTGTATTATGTGTATTATGTATTATGTGTATTATGTATTGTGTGTATTATGTGTATTATGTGTATTATGTGTATTATATGTATTGTGTGTATTATATGTATTGTGTGTATTATGTGTAGTGTGTATTATGTGTATTATGTGTATTATGTGTAGTGTGTATTATGTGTATTATGTGTATTATGTATTGTGTGTATTATATGTATTGTGTGTATTATGTGTAGTGTGTATTATGTGTAGTGTGTATTATGTGTATTATGTGTATTATGTGTAGTGTGTATTATATGTATTGTGTGTATTATGTATTGTGTGTATTATATGTATTGTGTGTATTATGTGTAGTGTGTATTATGTGTAGTGTGTATTATGTGTAGTGTGTATTATGTGTAGTGTGTATTATATGTATTGTGTGTATTATGTATTGTGTGTATTATATGTATTGTGTGTATTATGTGTAGTGTGTATTATGTGTATTATGTGTATTATGTGTATTATGTGTAGTGTGTATTATGTGTAGTGTGTATTATGTGTAGTGTGTATTATGTGTAGTGTGTATTATGTGTATTATGTGTAGTGTGTATTATGTGTAGTGTGTATTATGTGTAGTGTGTATTATGTGTAGTGTGTATTATGTGTATTATGTGTAGTGTGTATTATGTGTAGTGTGTATTATGTGTAGTGTGTATTATGTGTATTATGTGTTCATCACCTCAAGCTGCTCACCACCAGGTCGAAGGTGTTTTCTTTAAACGGCAGAAACTCCTCGTCAGCGAGGACGCGGTGCGTCGGGATCTCGCTCCGTCCACCCTGTCCACCCTGTCCACCCTGTCCACTCCGTCCACTCCGTCCACTCTGTCTCTGGAGATCAGAGACAACAAGTCAAACCCACGTCAGCATCATTTAGCGTGTTACAGGTGCTCAGTCCGTAGGGTCGCTGGTTCAAGTCCCCATACGGACCAACGTATGCACGGCACCGAACGCCCAACGGCTCGGGGCGCCTTTCCATGGGGGCCCCCGGCCGTGGGACAGTCCGGCGAGGTTGGGGACTCGCTAAGGGGGGCGGGGACCTGACATGCTTGGTCGGAAGGCGGGCTCAATTGAGCAATCTGATTGGTGGAGAGCTAACCCGGAAACGCGGAGCGGGATGACTAGAGTCTCTCAAAATCTGTTTTATTTTTTCTAAGATTATTTTTTGGGCTGCCTTTATTTCACAGGGCGCAGGGAGGGGGGGGGGGGGGGGGGGGGGACATGCCGTCTGGTTGGTGCGTCACAGCCTTTAAGGAGTCCCAAAATTTCAACTCACCAGAGTTCTCTCTGAGACGTCGGTCAGGAACAACCGCTCCACGACGTCCTGAAACACAGGAAACACAGTCAGAGAGGAGGAGGAGGAGGAGGAGGAGGAGGAGGAGGAGGAGGAGGAGGAGGAGGAGGAGGAAGAGGAGGAGGAGGAGGAGGAGGAGGAGGAAGAGGAGGAGGAGGAGGAGGAGGAGGAGGAAGAGGAGGAGGAGGAGGAGGAGGAGGAGGAGGAGGAGGTGGAGGAGGAGGAGGAGGAGGAGGAGGAGGAAGAGGAGGAGGAGGAGGAGGTGGGAGCATCAGTGATCAGCTGTAAATAACTTCATACTCAAGTCAACTTCTTCTTCAATTCTGCAATATGGACACGTATAACTCGAGATATACTTAAATACACAACACAATACAGGGAGGAGAGGAGGAGGAGAGGGAGAGAGAGAGGAGGAGGAGGAGAGAGAGAGACGGAGTGAAGGAGAGGAGGAGGAGGAGGGAGGAGGGAGGAGGAGGAGGAGGAAGAAAAGAGAGGACGGAGTGAAGAAGGAGGAGGAGGAGGAGAGGGAGGACGGAGTGAAGGAGGAGGAAGAGAGAGGGAGGGAGAGGAAGAGGAGGAGAGAGAGAGGAGGAGGAGGAGGAGGAGAGGGAGGATGGAGTGAAGGAGGAGGAGGAGAGAGAGAAGGAGGAGGAAGAGGAGGAGGAGAGAGAGGAGGAGGAGGAGGAGAGAGGAGGACGGAGTGAGAGGAGGAGGAAGAGGGAGGGAGGAGGAGAGAGGAGGAGGGAGAGGAGAGGAGGAGGAAAATGAAGAGGAAGAGCATTTTAAATGTAACTGAGTGAATGAGATGATTTGTACTTTGTTTAAATGTTCTGCGATGTGACTTTTTCCTCCACCGATGTCCAGAGCGAGAGGAAACGTCCTGAGAGACAGACAAAAAGACGGAGTGAGACAGACATATAGACAAAGAGAGAGAGACAGAGAGAGAGGGAGAAAGGCCAACATTATAGAAGGAGAGGAGAGGAGACCTGTAACGGGGTCCAATAAGAAACCAGAAGGAAACCCACCTGATGATGTCATAGACCCGATCTGCCACTCGGCTGCCGACCTGAGGACAACAGGACAACAGGACAACAGGACAACAACTACATGTTACTGCAGGACAACATAATAACATAATAATAATAATAATAATAATAATAATAATAATAATAAGGTGTACTCCATTAATCCCAGTCTGACAGGAAGTTAACCACGCTCGTGACTGTGTGTATCCATGGTTACCTCGTCCCTCAGGTAGTCGTACTGGTGTCCGTCCTGCAGCGACGCGGACCAGCGTTTCTGCTTCCTCTTCATCTCCCTGTTGAACACGTTCATGGAGCCTCCTCTGCCCGACGCAGAAAGCCCTCTGCGGGGTGCAGATCCCGGCCCGGCCGGTAGTCCGACCCGGCTCCAGCTGCCCGAGGAGGCCGCAGGAGGAGAGCCGGCCGCCCGCAGCACTCTTAGACACGCTCCGCTGCTCATGGGGGTGCCGGGAAAGTCCAAGACGCGCTGTGAATCAGAGCAGAGACACTGTGGACAGGGTTTAATAACAGCTGAGCGTGGTGCTTCTTCCTGTCCTCCACACGGTGACCCCGCAGAGCAGGAGGAGGGAAAACCCGGACCCGGAGTACGGTTTGGTTCATTGGAAACACTGGAACTGGATCTCAGACTGGAAGCGGACTAACATCCATTATAAACACACACATAAACACACACATATACACACGCATCCACACACACGCGCGCGCGCATAATACACACACACACACACACACACAGTGTAATACACACACACACACACACACACACACACACATACAAACAGTAACACAAACAGTGTAAAACACACACACACACACAGGTTAACACACACACCAACACGCATACACAGTGTAACACACACACTGTAATACAAACAGTGTAACACACACACACACTGTGTAACACACACATACACACACTGTAACACACACACACAGTGTAACACACACACACTGTAATACAAACAGTGTAACACACACACACACTGTGTAACACACACATACACACACTGTAACACACACACACAGTGTAACACACACACACTGTAATACAAACAGTGTAACACACACACAGTGTAACACACTGTAACACACACACACACTGTAAAATTCACACACAGTGTAACACACACACAAACACAGTGTAAGACACACACACATCTGGTTTATGGACTATTTATACAGTGGTTTGTTAGATTGCTGTAATTTCCACATTAAGAATTAAATGACTAAAAACATAAAATAGTGTTTTTATTGCTTGTACTTTACATCCTATAATACGAACAACTATTGAGAGATAATATCTTAAATGCATTAATACATCTTAACAAAATGAATTATAAATTCATTCATTTTGTTAAGATGTATTAATTATATATATATGTATAATATATATATGTGTGTGTGTGTACAGTCTATGGATGTGTAAGTCTCTGTTTTGATGCGCGTTTCTCGTCGTTTGTCCCACTTCGCTTGCCTTAGCCAGAAAGGGGCGGGAGCGTTGGACGGTCACGGAAGAGCTGCATGCTGGGAAAACACGTGTAGCAGGAGACCAGAGAGGTATGGCGGTACATTTTTAGGATATTTGTTGTTTTTAAGCGTTGTTTTAACCTCTGTTATCATCTTATATCCACGGACACGCGCCCAGGGCTGCGTGTAGGGCCGCTGGCTGGGTTTCCCGCCACTAAGCGTCCGTCTTCTGCACTGTTCCGACATTTTGTTATGCTAACATGTTAGCCGATGCTAACCACATATAGCTATATTATATACCGAATATTTAAAACAACTCTCTCTCTCTGTGTCTGTGAGAGAGAAAGAGAGAGAGAGAGAGTGTGTGTGTGTGTGTGTGTGTGTGTGTGTGTGTGTGTGTGTGTGTGTGTGTGTGTGTGTGTGTATTGTACTGTACTGTACTGTACTGTGTATGTTATATTATGTGTGTGTCTGTGTTACACTGTGTTATAGTGTGTGTCTCTGTCTGTCTGTGTGCGTGTGTGTGTGTGTGTGTGTCTGTCTCTGTCTGTGTGTGTGTGTGCACATGCGTGCAAGTGTTATAGTGTGTGTATTTGTGTGTGTCTTACTGTGTGTGTGGGTTACTGTGTGTGTGCATGTGTCTCTGTCTGTCTGTGTGTGTGCAGTGCACGTGCGTGCATGTGTTATAGTGTCTGTTACAGTGTGTCTGTGTGTTACTGTGTGTGTGTGTGTGTGTCTCTGTCTGTCTGTGTGTGTGCACGTGCGTGCATGTGTTATAGTGTCTGTTACTGTGTGTGTGTGTGTGTGTCTCTGTCTGTCTGTGTGTGTGCACGTGCGTGCATGTGTTATAGTGTCTGTTACAGTGTGTGTGTGTGTGTGTGTGTGTCTCTGTCTGTGTGTGTGTGCACGTGCGTGCATGTGTTATAGTGTGTGTATTTGTGTGTGTGTGTGTTCAACAGTACTTCTCTTACTGAAAACACAGTATTCTGTCGGTCATTATTATATTAAGTATGTTGACTTTGTGGTAATTTAGACTAGTGATGTTCTTCCTCCTGCAGCGTGAAGCTCTCAAAGACACAAAGAACCTGTTTAACAAATTTAACTTTCAAAGAAATGAATGTCAATTCAAAATGAATTTTCTCCTGGGAGAAGGAGACAGGACGCACACTGTAGCACACACACACACACACACACTGTAGCACACAGACACACACACACACACTGTAGCACACACACACACACACTGTAGCACACAGACACACACACACACACACACTGTAGCACACGCACACTGTAGCACACACACACACACACTGTAGCACACACACACACACACACTGTAGCACACAGACACACACACACACACACACACACACTGTAGCACACAGACACACACACACACTGTAGCACACACACACACACACTGTAGCACACAGACACACACACTGTAGCACACAAACACACACACTGTAGCACACACACACACACACACTGTAGCACACAGACACACACACTGTAGCACACAAACACACACACTGTAGCACACACACACACACACTGTAGCACACAGACACACACACACACACTGTAGCACACAAACACACACACTGTAGCACACAAACACACACACTGTAGCACACACACACAGACACACACTGTAGCACACAAACACACACTGTAGCACACAAACACACTGTAGCACACAAACACACACACTGTAGCACACAAACACACACTGTAGCACACAAACACACACTGTAGCACACAAACACACACACTGTAGCACACAAACACACACGATAGCACACAAACACACACACTGTAGCACACAAACACACACACTGTAGCACACAAACACACACACTGTAGCACACAAACACACACTGTAGCACACAAACACACACACTGTAGCACACAAACACACACACTGTAGCACACAAACACACACTGTAGCACACAAACACACACACTGTAGCACACAAACACACACTGTAGCACACAAACACACACACTGTAGCACACAAACACACACACTGTAGCACACAGACACACACTGTAGCACACAAACACACACACTGTAGCACACAAACACACACTGTAGCACACAAACACACACACTGTAGCACACAAACACACACACTGTAGCACACAAACACACACACTGTAGCACACAGACACACACTGTAGCACACAAACACACACACTGTAGCACACAAACACACACTGTAGCACACAAACACACACACTGTAGCACACAAACACACACACTGTAGCACACACACACAGACACACACTGTAGCACACAAACACACACTGTAGCACACAAACACACACTGTAGCACACAAACACACACACTGTAGCACACAAACACACACACTGTAGCACACAAACACACACTGTAGCACACAGACACACACTGTAGCACACAAACACACACTGTAGCACACAAACACACACACAGTAATACACACACAGACACACAGTAATACACACACACACACACAGTAATACACACACACACACACACTGTAGCACACAAACACACACTGTAGCACACAAACACACACACAGTAATACACACACAGACACACAGTAATACACACACACACACACACTCTAGAGCTGGGCAATATCACAATATTACTAGACATCGTCTTCAGGTGACGAGCGTAAGTTAAATATCTAAATATCAGTAGTGGAAGAAGTATTCAGATCCTTTACTTCAGTAAAAGTACTAATACCACACTGTAAAAATACTCTGCTACAAGTTAAAGTCCTGCATTGAAAGTGTTGCTTTAGTACAAGTCTGTAAGTATCATCAGGAAAATGTAGTAAAGTATTAAAGTTATGTACTCCTCCAGCAGATCTTAAAGCTCCATGTTCTGCTCATCTTGAACAGGTTTCCATGGTTTCATTTTCAACAAACACCATATTTCGTGACCAGGTTGGCTCAGTGGGCAGAGCAGGCGCACATATAGTGAGAGGTTAATGCCTCGATGCAGAGGTCTGGGGTTTGAATCCGACCTGTGATTATCTCCTGCATGTCTCCCCCTCTCTCCCCCTTTCTCCCCCAGCTGTCCCGTCAAAAAGTAAAGGTGGAAAAGCCCCAAAAATAATCTTTAAAAAAGGAAAACACCATATTTTTGTTGTACCACACATTGCTGCAGATGCTGTCTTCACCCTGTGTGTTCAGGTCTCTCTGTTTTATCTCCAGAGTGAGACATCTCACTAGTTTTATCTCCAGAGTGAGACATCTCTCTAGTTTTATCTCCAGAGTGGGACATCTCTCTAGTTTTATCTCCAGAGTGAGACATCTCTCTAGTTTTATCTCCAGAGTGAGACATCTCTCTAGTTTTATCTCCAGAGTGAGACATCTCGCTAGTTTTATCTCCAGAGTGAGACATCTCACTAGTTTTATCTCCAGAGTGAGACATCTCCCTTATATCCTATCTTTGTTGGGAGCTGCACATGCTCAGTAGCTCGGTAAGATCCCATCAGCTAGATAACTCTTTCTCCAGCTTTGGTCAATCCAAGGCAGGATCAGCTGGGAGACTTCTTCTAGACCAGGGACACAACAGGGACAGGAAGTAGAACAGGGACAGGAAGTAGAACAGGGACAGGAAGTAGAACAGGGACAGGAAGAAGAACAGGGACAGGAAGTAGTTCTTTTGGAGATTATGGTCCACTAGCGACTGTTGGAGCAGTGTTTTCCATTGAGAACGAGCTAGCATGCCAAATCCCAGAAAAAGTGATTTTTTTTTTCATAATATGGGCACTTTAAATCAAATTACGGATATTAATACTGTACTAATACTCTTTACCAACTGTATGTATCTAGATATTTATATTTTTCATGTTTTTTTAGACGTTATATATATATATATATATCACTCTACATGCTCTGCACACCCATAGAAGCATTTATTTATTTTAAATCGTTAAATCGTTGGCTCGTTAACTTTATAATCAAACATCAGATTTTATAAAATACTTGTATCTCAGTGCTTGTTGTCGAGGTTACCCAACAATACGTCCTGTTTTTCAGGTGACGCGTTACGTTTTGCCGCCATGTCGTCCAAAAAGAAGCCGGACGGCGACGAGCGGTTCCTCCGGGTGCAGAAGGACCCCCGGTTCTGGGAAATGCCCGAGAGGGACCGCAAAATCCACATCGACAAGCGATTCCAGTCCATGTTTCACGACAAGCGCTTCAAGGAGAAGTACACGGTGGACAAGCGAGGCCGTCCCATCAACCAGACCTCCACGGAGGACCTGAAGCGCTTCTACAAACTCTCGGACTCAGAGGACGACGAAGACGAGGGGGGTGCAAAGAGGAAGCAGGCGGCAGAGGGCGAGAAGAAGAAAAAAGTAAAGGAGAGGCTGGTGAAGGCGGATGAAGAGGGGAAGAAAGGGAAAGCAGTGCTGAGAAAAGATGGGAAAGGAGAGCAGCTTGAAGGAGTTGTAAAGGGTGAGTATGGCCACGTCCCAGTTCGTTGAACTGCGTGTTAGGCTGTCCCACCAAGGAAGCATAGGAGAGACGTGAGGAGAGAGGCGTTGTGAGAATTTGTTTTAGAGGGATGAGACGTCAGGAAAGCTACTATCTGCATCCTCTCTCATAGCTCCGCAGAGATCCCTCCTCCATCCTCTCTCATAGCTCCTCAGAGATCCCTCCTCCATCCTCGCTCATAGCTTCTCAGAGATCCCTCCTCCATCCTCGCTCATAGCTCCTCAGAGATCCTTCCTCCATCCTCGCTCATAGCTCCTCAGAGATCCTTCCTCCATCCTCGCTCATAGCTTCTCAGAGATCCTTCCTCCATCCTCGCTCATAGCTTCTCAGAGATCCCTCCTCCATCCTCGCTCATAGCTCCTCAGAGATCCCTCCTCCATCCTCGCTCATAGCTCCTCAGAGATCCCTCCTCCATCCTCGCTCATAGCTCCTCAGAGATCCTTCCTCCATCCTCGCTCATAGCTCCTCAGAGATCCTTCCTCCATCCTCGCTCATAGCTCCTCAGAGATCCTTCCTCCATCCTCGCTCATAGCTCCTCAGAGATCCCTCCTCCATCCTCGCTCATAGCTCCGCAGAAATCCCTCTTCCATCCTCGCTCATAGCTCCGCAGAGATCCCTCCTCAGATATCCCTCCTCCATCCTCTCTCATAGCTCCTCAGAAATCCCTCCTCCATCCTCTCTCATAGCTCCTCTTAGATCCCTCTTCCATCCTCACTCATAGCTCCTCAGAGATCCCTCCTCCATCCTCGCTCATAGCTCCGCAGAGATCCCTCCTCCATCCTCGCTCATAGCTCCGCAGAGATCCCTCCTCCATCCTCGCTCATAGCTCCTCAGAGATCCCTCCTCCATCCTCGCTCATAGCTCCTCAGAGATCCCTCCTCCATCCTCGCTCATAGCTTCTCAGAGATCCCTCCTCCATCCTCGCTCATAGCTCCTCAGAGATCCTTCCTCCATCCTCGCTCATAGCTCCTCAGAGATCCTTCCTCCATCCTCGCTCATAGCTCCTCAGAGATCCCTCCTCCATCCTCGCTCATAGCTCCGCAGAAATCCCTCTTCCATCCTCGCTCATAGCTCCGCAGAGATCCCTCCTCAGATATCCCTCCTCCATCCTCTCTCATAGCTCCTCAGAAATCCCTCCTCCATCCTCTCTCATAGCTCCTCTTAGATCCCTCTTCCATCCTCACTCATAGCTCCTCAGAGATCCCTCCTCCATCCTCGCTCATAGCTCCGCAGAGATCCCTCCTCCATCCTCGCTCATAGCTCCTCAGAGATCCCTCCTCCATCCTCGCTCATAGCTCCGCAGAGATCCCTCCTCAGAGATACCTCCTCCATCCTCTCTCATAGCTCCTCAGAAATCCCTCCTCCATCCTCTCTCATAGCTTGTGTGTGTGTGTGTGTGTGTGTGTGTGTGTGTGGTTTTAAGTAAGTCCATTTTACTTTTTACTTTCTTACTTTACTGTCGAGGCCTCTGACTGTAGCATGTTTTATTATTGTCCTCAGGAGAGAACGAGGAGCAGAAAACTGCGGAGGGAGGCTATGGTGACCTGGGGGACAGTGTCGCGGGCAGCAGTGGGGACGATGAAGGTGAAGATGATGATGATGAAGAAGATGATGATGATGATGTTGAGGATGCAGAAGAGGAGAGCGGATCTGGTGCGGAGGAGTCCGGTCTGGATTCGGAGGAGGACAGCGACAGCGAGCCAGATCTGGCCCGAGGGAAGGGAAACGTGGAGACGAGCTCGGATGAAGACGAGGACGACGACGTGGACGCCATCCTGAGGAAAGAGGAAGAGGAGATCGAACACGACTGGGGGGAGCTGGCCAAAGACGCTCCGCGCAGCAACGAGGTGAGGAGGCGCCGGGGGGGAGGTCGGCTCACCTGACCAGAAACACGCTACGCATGCTTTAAAGCACATGGGCCAAACTCAGGGCCCCCGGGTCAAACTCAGGGCCAAACTCAGGGCCTCCGGACCAAACTCAGGGCCAAACTCAGGGCCAAGCTCAGGGCCCCCGGGCCAAACTCAGGGCCCCCGGGTCAAACTCAGGGCCAAACTCAGGGCCCCCGGGCCAAACTCAGGGCCTCCGGACCAAACTCAGGGCCAAACTCAGGGCCAAGCTCAGGGCCCCCGGGTCAAACTCAGGGCCAAGCTCAGGGCCCCCGGGCCCAACTCAGGGCCAAACTCAGGGCCCCCGGGCCAAACTCAGGGCCCAACTCAGGGCCTCTGGACCAAACTCAGGGCCCCCGGGTCAAACTCAGGGCCCAACTCAGGGCCTCCGGGCCAAACTCAGGGCCCCCGGGTCAAACTCAGGGCCAAACTCAGGGCCTCCGGGTCAAACTCAGGGCCTCCGGGCCAAACTCAGGGCCCCCCGGTCAAACTCAGGGCCCCCGGGTCAAACTCAGGGCCAAGCTCAGGGCCCCCGGGCCAAACTCAGGGCCTCCGGACCAAACTCAGGGCCCCCGGGTCAAACTCAGGGCCCAACTCAGGGCCTCCGGGCCAAACTCAGGGCCCCCCGGTCAAACTCAGGGCCCCCGGGTCAAACTCAGGGTCCCCGAGCCAAACTCAGGGCCCCCCGGTCTAACTCAGGGCCCCCGGGTCAAACTCAGGGCCAAACTCAGGGCCAAACTCAAGGCCAAGCTCAGGGCCCCCAGGCCAAACTCAGGGCCCCCGGGTCAAACTCAGGGCCCCCGGGCCGAACTCAGGGCCCAACTCAGGGCCCCCGGACCAAACTCAGGGCCCCCAGGTCAAACTCAGGGCCAAACTCAGGGCCAAACTCAGGGCCAAACTCAGGGCCAAGCTCAGGGCCAAGCTCAGGGCCCCCAGGCCAAACTCAGGGTCAAACTCAGGGCCCCCAGGCTAAATCCAGCAAGTTTTGATCAGACGATCAAAACTTGCTGGATAATAATGAATTATTATCATATTATTTTAGTGAGGACTCATAAATAACTACAAATAACTAATGTTAGGGAAATCTGGTTATGTTTTGGTACGAGTTTCTGGAAATATATATATATATATCTGCTGATATATCATATTTTTAAATAACCAAATATATGTATCGGTATCGGCCCTAACCCGTGTATGGTATTCAGGTCAAGTTGACCCGTTTCAAATTTTTACAAGAAGAAAAATGGAACAAGTTACATTTTTTTCTACCTGAAATCAGCGTCCTTACCTTATTTCCTGTGATAAACATGTATTCCTGACTCAGAACATTATTCTGGATATGACACTTATGTTGTTTCCTTAGTGGATTTTTAACATGAATTATAACCTTATGACACAAAACTAACCCCACTTCCATGTTTAATTGTGTGCTAGTAGAGACTGATGCATTCCCTAAACATAGATGTTATCTCAGCTGTTGGAAATGGAGATAAAGACAATATATGTTAATAGATTATGAAGTAAAATTTTATTTCAGAATTGTTTTTAAAACCCCAAATAAGTCCCGGGGTCAGTTTGACCCGAGGGACACAAGAGGGTCCCGGAGGTGAAGACAACACTGTAAGGGTTAAAAGTCCTTTATCGGTCGGGCTCTAGTTAAGAGATAACATCAAAAAGACAAGAGAAGAGGTTTATTACACCGAAACCAATTTAGGCTCACAATAAATGTTGTCCCACCCAGTTTTTGACGCTTTTGCCGACTCTTTTTGCCACCGAGTCGAGTGATAACCACGTCTGGTGTGTGTCCTTTAACTGTGTCTTCTGAACGTCTCTGTCAGGTTTCTACCCGACTGGCCGTCTGCAACATGGACTGGGACCGGATGAAAGCCAAAGACCTGCTGGCTCTGTTCAACTCCTTCGTACCTAAAGGCGGAGCTGTGCTGTCTGTCAAGGTGAAGAGCAGATAATAAAACTCAAAGGCTTCGCCGTCCACACTTTTAGATGATTATGGAAACTGTTGACTGAGAAATGTCCCAATCGCAGCTCTGTCTGCAGAGTTTCCCGCAATCCAGCCTTCGGTCGGAGAGTTAGCGTCGCCTGTTCGTAGTCTGATACACGTTCTCCTAAAGTAATGCTCGTTGTCACTGCCCGATGGGAGGAGAGTGCAGATTTGAGTCGCGCATGCTCAGATTTAATCGGCTTACGACATAACTGTCATGCTGAAGTTTGTGAAATCCATAAAATAATAAAGATATTAGCTACAGGTTAGCATCAAACACAACAAAGGCTGTCAGTTGAATGTTGTTTTGAGCTAACGTTAGCAACCAAACACCCATAGATAGCTACAATGTTTCTGAAATGACTGCTAGCTTAGCTACAGGTTAGCATCAATCACAACAAAGGCTGTTAAACAACCATAGATAGCTACAATGTTTCTGAAATGACTGCTAGCTTAGCTACAGGTTAGCATCAATCACAACAAAGGCTGTTAAACAACCATAGATAGCTACAATGTTTCTGAAATGACTGCTAGCTTAGCTACAGGTTAGCATCAAACACAACAAAGGCTGTCAGTTGAATGTTAGCAACCAAACACCCATAGATAGCTACAATGTTTCTGAAATGACTGCTAGCTTAGCTACAGGTTAGCATCAATCACAACAAAGGCTGTTAGATAGTAACAATGTTTCTGAAATGACTGCTAGCTTAGCTACAGGTTAGCATCAATCACAACAAAGGCTGTTAAACAACCATAGATAGCTACAATGTTTCTGAAATGACTGCTAGCTTAGCTACAGGTTAGCATCAATCACAACAAAGGCTGTTAAACAACCATAGATAGCTACAATGTTTCTGAAATGACTGCTAGCTTAGCTACAGGTTAGCATCAAACACAACAAAGGCTGTCAGTTGAATGTTGTTTTGAGCTAACGTTAGCAACCAAACACCCATAGATAGCTACAATGTTTCTGAAATGACTGCTAGCTTAGCTACAGGTTAGCATCAATCACAACAAAGGCTGTTAAACAACCATAGATAGCAACAATGTTTCTGAAATGACTGCTAGCTTAGCTACAGGTTAGCATCAATCACAACAAAGGCTGTTAAACAACCATAGATAGCTACAATGTTTCTGAAATGACTGCTAGCTTAGCTACAGGTTAGCATCAAACACAACAAAGGCTGTCAGTTGAATGTTGTTTTGAGCTAACGTTAGCAACCAAACACCCATAGATAGCTACAATGTTTCTGAAATGACTGCTAGCTTAGCTACAGGTTAGCATCAATCACAACAAAGGCTATTAGATAGTAACAATGTTTCTGAAATGACTGCTAGCTTAGCTACAGGTTAGCATCAGACACAACAAAGGCTGTCAGTTGATTGGTGTTAGCTACAAACGTTAGCTACAATGTTTCTGAAATGATTTCCATTTTCTGTTATTGTTTGTAATGATGGATTTCACAAATTTCAGTATGACGCATTATGCCGTAAACCGGTTAAATCTGAGCATGCTCACCTAACCTCTGCCCTCGACTCACATTACGTTAGGAGAACGTGTGTGTCTTCTCAGACTACGAACAGGCAGCGCTAACTCTCCGACTGAACATCTGCACTCTCCTCACATTGGGCAGTCACAGTGGTCTGTAAGAGAGATAACGAGCAGTGCATGCTGGGTGTTGTCTCAGATCTACCCGTCGGAGTTCGGGAAGGAGAGGCTGAAGGCGGAGCAGACCAAGGGGCCGCTGGAGCTGAGAGCGCTGCCCGACGACTCGGAGGACGACACCGAGGAGGAGAAGTAAGTCACACTCAACCCGAGTCTCCGTAAACACCTGGATGTAGATTAATGGCTCAGTTCATACTAATGACTAAAGGCTTTTTTAACTCAGCTTCTGAAGTATCCGGGAGAAAGTTTTCTGAAGTCAAAACTCTGGAAAAACGTGTATAAATAAAACGAATAAAATGACTGTTTAACTATTTGTTGCTAGAGCCAGACCGATCGGCATTTATAATGGCCGATAAATGAATATTAAAAAATAAAACAAAACGGACGCATAGTCTGTCCACCAGAGGACGCTCTACAACGTCCCTGTTAGTGATGGCGTTGTATAGTCTGTCCACCAGAGGACGCTCTACAACGTCCCTGTTAGTGATGGCGTTGCATAGTCTGTCCACCAGAGGACGCTCTACAACGTCCCTGTTAGTGATGGCGTTGCATAGTCTGTCCACCAGAGGACGCTCTACAACGTCCCTGTTAGTGATGGCGTTGCATAGTCTGTCCACCAGAGGACGCTCTAAAACGTCCCTGTTAGTGATGGCGTTGCATAGTCTGTCCACCAGAGGACGCTCTACAACGTCCCTGTTAGTGATGGCGTTGCATAGTCTGTCCACCAGAAGACGCTCTACAACGTCCCTGTTAGTGATGCCGTTGTCTGTCCACCAGAGGACGCTCTACAACGTCCCTGTTAGTGATGGCGTTGCATAGTCTGTCCACCAGAGGACGCTCTAAAACGTCCCTGTTAGTGATGGCGTTGCATAGTCTGTCCACCAGAGGACGCTCTACAACGTCCCTGTTAGTGATGGCGTTGCATAGTCTGTCCACCAGAGGACGCTCTACAACGTCCCTGTTAGTGATGGCGTTGCATAGTCTGTCCACCAGAGGACGCTCTACAACGTCCCTGTTAGCAACACTGATTATATTTTTTTGTTAATGTGTTTTTGTTCAAAGGACTTTAAGTTTCATATCTTAAGTTTGTATTTTTATACATTTTATTGATCAGAACTTTAATATATTTTGATGATCTGTTGTGACAATAAAACAAATTATTATCATATTATTTTAGTGAGAACTCATAAATAACTACAAATAATTCATGTTAGGGAAATCTGTTTCGTTTGTTATGCATTTCAGGATATTCTTTTTTTAAATATACTATATCGGCCGATATATCAGATTTTTGTGTGTGTGTGTGTGTGTCTCCTCTCAGAGGCTACAGAGAGCGGATGCGTGACTACCAGTTCAAGCGGCTGAAGTATTTCTACGGCGTCGTGGAGTGCGACTCGGCCGACACCGCTGCCCACATCTACCAGGAGTGTGACGGCTTCGAGTACGAGAGCAGCTGCTCCGTCCTCGACCTCCGGTGAGACGGGAAACAGCACAAATGTAACCCTCATGATGTCCATGGGTCAAAGTTGACTTGTTTTCAGTAAAAAAAAGAAAAAGCTTAGGTTACTAGGGGCGAGGAATTCGGGATTTTTTCAACCGAGGCGGTAGAGGGTTGCCCGCTCCTCCCTTCTCCGGTGAGCGTCACTTTGGGGTGGTTTTCACCACCATCACATGCTATAAATCACTGATGTGAACAGCAGAGGTGTCAGAATCCTGTCGGACTTTTTCCAAGTGTCAGACTTTTGTCGGACGTTCGTTTTCTAAGTGTCAGACGTTTTGCAAGTGTCAGACTTTTGTCGGACGTTTTGTAAGTGTCGGACGTTTTGTAAGTGTCGGACTTTTGTCTAACGTGTCAGACTTTTGTCGGACGTTCGTTGCTAAGTGTCGGACGTTCGTTTTCTAAGTGTCGGACTTTTTCTAAGTGTCGGACGTTTGTCGGACTTTTTCTAAGCGATGGACTTTTTCTAAGTGTCGGACTTTTTCTAAGTGTCGGACGTTTTGTAAGTGTCGGACGTTTTGTAAGTGTCGGACGTTCGTTTGCTAAGTGTCGGACGTTCGTTTTCTAAGTGTCGGACTTTTTCTAAGTGTCAGGACTTTTTCTAAGTGTCGGACGTTTTGTAAGTGTCGGACGTTTTGTAAGTGTCGGACGTTTTCTAAGTGTCGGACGTTCGTTTTCTAAGTGTCGGACGTTTTGTAAGTGTCGGACTGCTTTTCTAAGTGTCGGACAGTTTTCTAAGTGTCGGACGTTCGTTTTCTAAGTGTCGGACTGTTCTAAGCGATGGACTTTTCTAAGTGTCGGACGTTCGTTTTCTAAGTGTCTGACTTTTTCTAAGTGTCGGACTTTTGCTAAGCGATGGACTTTTTCTAAGTGTCGGACTGTTTGTCGGACTTTTTCTAAGCAATGGACTTTTTCTAAGTGTCGGACTTTTTCTAAGTGTCGGACTTTTTCTAAGTGTCGGACTTTTTCTAAGTGTCGGACTGTTTTCTAAGTGTCGGACGTTTTCTAAGTGTCGGACGTTCGTTTTCTAAGTGTCGGACGTTTTTGCTAAGTGTCGGACGTTCGTTTTCTAAGTGTCGGACTTTTTCTAAGTGTCGGACGTTTGTCGGACTTTTTCTAAGTGTCGGACTTTTTCTAAGTGTCGGACTTTTTCTAAGTGTCGGACGTTTTGTAAGTGTCGGACGTTTTGTAAGTGTCGGACGTTTTGTAAGTGTCGGACGTTTTGTAAGTGTCGGAAGTTTTCTAAGTGATCGGACGTTCGTTTTCTAAGTGTCGGACGTTCGTTTTCTAAGTGTCGGACGTTCGTTTTCTAAGTGTCTGACTTTTTCTAAGTGATCAGACTTTTTCTAGTCGGACGTTTTGTAAGTGTCGGACGTTTTGTAAGTGATCGGACGTTTTGTAAGTGTCGGAAGTTTTCTAAGTGTCGGACGTTCGTTTTCTAAGTGTCGGACGTTCGTTTTCTAAGTGTCGGACGTTCGTTTTCTAAGTGTCGGACGTTCGTTTTCTAAGTGTCGGACGTTCGT
The DNA here is from genome assembly GCA_029931835.1 of Etheostoma nigrum. Classification (NCBI taxonomy): domain Eukaryota; kingdom Metazoa; phylum Chordata; class Actinopteri; order Perciformes; family Percidae; genus Etheostoma; species Etheostoma nigrum. Next base: position 14,608,827 of record CM057260.1, read on the forward strand.
TTTCTAAGTGTCTGACTTTTTCTAAGTGTCAGACTTTTGTCGGACGTTTTGTAAGTGTCAGAAGTTTTCTAAGTGTCGGACGTTCGTTTTCTAAGTGTCGGACGTTCGTTTTCTAAGTGTCGGACTTTTGTCGGACTTTTTCTAAGTGTCGACCGGAGAAAGAGGGGGGAGGGGAAACGGCAGCCCTATAGCCGCACACGGAGCACTTTCCCTGGCACAAGAAATGGGCCGTCGAAATAAGCGCTAAAAATGGCAACAATTTAAAAAAAAATAAAAAAAACGTTGGCAAAAACATTTAAAAAAAATAAAAAAGCCTAAGAGGAGATTGAGATCTCGTTGGCTGATATTTTTGTCAGTTTATTAACACGTTTGTTGCTTCGGGGGACGTTTTTGACGTAGTCCCCGGGCAGGTTGATGGACAAATACGTAGAAAATTAGTATAGAGTGAGAAAAATATTAAATAAAATAACAGAGAAAGGTAAAGAGACGATGTATAAAACCGATAAATAGAAACATGGAAGCAATTTCAACAGGACAGGGCAGGCTGCCCCCCAACACACACACACACACACACACTCTTACACACACACACTCACACACACACTCTCACACACACACACTCACACATTCACACACACACACACACACACACACACACACACACATCTCACACACACACTCTCACACACACACTCACACACACACACTCACACACACACACACACTCTTACACACACACTCTCACACACACACACTCACACATTCACACACACACTCACACACACACACACACACTCACACATTCACACACACACTCTCACACACACACTCACACACACACACACACACACTCTCACACACACTACACACACACACACACACACACACACACACTCACACATTCACACACTCACTCACACACACACACACACACACACACACACACACACACTGTTCTCTTCCAACCCCACCCCTCCCTCCTTCGTTTCTTCTCTTCCTGCATATTTATTTCTCTCCATTCTTCTCTACACTTTATTTGATACATACCATTTTCTCTCCTTTTTTCTTCTCTCCCTTATCCTCCTCTGCACTTTCACTCTGTTCATCTCTCTTCCTCATCACCCATCACCCTCTTCTTCTTTGTTCACACAGCTCCTCTCGTCTTCTCTGTTAACTCCCTCTTTTTTTCTCTTTTACTCCTCAGTTGTCTTCTCCTCCTCCTTTTCTCCTGTGCTCCATCCACACACTCACTTTTTTGTTCTCCTCTTCGTTGTTCATCTTTCTCCTCCTATCATCCCATCTCCTCTTTCTATGCCGTCTTCTTTTTCTTTATTCTCTCCCCTCTTCTCCTCTTTTTTTCTTGCACGTAGCCCGCCCCGTTAATCTAGAGAACAGCGATTCAAACCGTCCGTCGATTCTTCCTTCGACAGGTTTATTCCGGATGGTGTCGAGTTTGAAGAGGAGCCAAGAGACGTGGCGACGGACGTGAATCTCTCGGACTACACGCCCAAACTGTTCACCTCGTCCGCAAACGCGACCTCAAAGGTAAGAAGACAGAATTAGGACCCTGGTTTGGTTAAAGCCAGACGACAGGACTTTGGGACTGATGTGTGTGAGACTGTAGCTGTGTCTCCGTCCACACGTTTTGATCCAAATTAAGTGATATCGAATGAAAAATGCTTTATGGAAAAAGTAAAATTTGATGGAATTTCATGAATATCGACTCAAAGGAAACTCGGTCTCGTCTGATTTTCTCTTGATGATATTCGTCTTATGCGATAAACTGATGGAAACCTTATTTACTGAATAAATAATGAATTGCGATTAAGTTTTAGGTCATTTTATGGTTGCAAAACGCAGAAGAAGAAGTTGTAGTTCATTTTCATTTCCCCCAGTGTTTCCTCTCTGTCTGCACACATGGGGGGGGGGCAACAAAGACAGATGGACATGGACGGACGAGGAGACGAGAGACTTTCTGGATTTAATTTATCAGGAACTCGTGAAGGAAACGGCCAATAAAGGTTAGGACGAGCCGTGGGACGTCCTGCGGAGACAATGGAAGACGCTCAGACAGAGAGACATGTCTCAGAAAAAGAGTCTCTCAGCGGTGCCGGGGGGGGGGACAATAAAAGACAAGTTGCCTCTGCATCGTCATAGCGATGTGTTGATAGTGTGGTTGTTTTCTTATTATAGCTCGATATGTCTCCATCAGCTGGAACATGAGCTCTATTACAACTAGGGCTGTAATCAACCAAAGAAAATCTTGGTCGACTAAAGTTGTGAAACTTCGACTATCGAGTGCTGATAATTACCTGTCCTGTCCTGCAGTACTTGTCCTTGTCTATTTGCAGTATATTACATCGTTTTGGACCTAATTATTTTGCAGTGAAATGACTCGTCTGTCGGCTCTGACAGCGCTGCATCAGCCTCATATCCTGAGACATAAAGTCCACAATTCCTTCCGTGATGTTATTTTAGCGTTTGGATGATAGAGGCTTAACATCCACCGGGGTCTGGGGGGGTCTGGGGGGGTCATGGGGGGTCTGAGGGGGTCTGGGGGGGTCTGGGGAACGTTACCGTGGTTGTGGGTGGGTGTGCCGGTAGTTATAAAACGATTATTAGACTATGAAATATGCCGACTCTGATATGTTCATACAGCCTACTCCAAACAGACAGGGCAGCCTAACGCAGACAGGTTAGCTTACCGTTTTTAGGTGATACGCCATGTTTGTAGTCCAGCTGCGATATGCTAACTGTTGCTTGCAAATTTGACTTTTTTCCGTTATGTATTTTTGTAAAATGCTGCCACACTGCCGATGTCTTGGACATGGTAGAGGAGGACTGACTGGAAACTAAACACTCACAGTTACATAAATATTCAGCTAACCATCAGACGAAGGCTTTCTAGTTCTTTCTTCAATCTGTCTCCGGTGGGTCGGGCTAATCCAAACAAGGTGAAAACAAGGGGGGTGTTCTGAAGACAGCCTGTTACCTGTGAAACAGGGGTGCTCTGTAAACACCCCCCATTAGCAGTTAGTGCTTTCCACCCATAGACCGTAACGGTCCATGCTTCCACCTGATGGAATAACACGGCAAAAAAAATCAACCAATCAGAATTTTGGTCGAGCCAGAACGTATCGACCAATAAATGGACCAGTCCACTGGGAGGTTACAGCCCTAATTACAACCTGTCCCATATTGATCATGTGATGTTGTCCCATAGTGATCATGTGATGGTTGTCCCATAGTGATAATGTGATGGTTGTCCCATATTGATCATGTGATGTTGTCCCATATTGATCATGTGATGGTTGTCCCATAGTGATCATGTGATGTTGTCCCATATTGATCATGTGATGGTTGTCCCATATTGATCATGTGATGTTGTCCCATATTGATCATGTGATGTTGTCCCATATTGATCATGTGATGGTTGTCCCATAGTGATCATGTGATGTTGTCCCATATTGATCATGTGATGTTGTCCCATAGTGATCATGTGATGGTTGTCCCATATTGGTCATGTGATGGTAGACGGGATCCTTTTGTCTAGAAACACCTTGTTGTTACTTGAATGTTGTGCGATTCAGTGCGAAAACACTTAAAATGTCTCAAATCAATTTGCCAATTTCATCGCAAAACAGCGTCATGTGACGTCATCACCACAGGTTTTTATTGGCTTTAAAGCTGCTGTGTTGACCCAATCAGGTGCAGCTGACGTGGGACGAGACGGACAACGAGCGTGTGACCGCGCTGAGCAGGAAATTCAACAAAGACGAGCTGCTGGCCATGGACTTCAACGCCTACCTGGCCTCGTCCAGCGAGGACGAGGACGAAGAGGAGGGCGAGGGAGGAAGGTTCGAGTTCGGAGCGCCGGAGAGCGGAGACGAAGACGCAGCAGCCGAGGGTGAGACAGAAACTAGAGACACCGAGACATTGTTGTTGCTCTTTACGTGTACATGCACATGTCACGGGATCCCAGTATCGGATCGGAGCCAATTTGGGCTTTTCTGAAGTGATCGGGGATCTGCATTCACCCGGTTCACCTTACTCCCGATCCTTTACATCAGCTTGCAGCAGGGCTGTAGTACTCGAGTCCGGTCTTGGACTCAAGTCCGTTTTTCTTTGGTCTCGGACTCGCTAGTATTTGGACTCAAACTTGTCTCGGTAGTATTTGGACTCAGACTTGTCTCGGTATTTTTTGGACTCAGACTTGTCTCGGTCTCGGTAGTATTTGGACTCAGACTTGTCTCGGTAGTATTTGGACTCAGACTTGTCTCGGTATTTTTTGGACTCAGACTTGTCTCGGTATTTTTTGGACTCAGACTTGTCTCGGTAGTATTTGGACTCAGACTTGTCTCGGTATTTTTTGGACTCAGACTTGTCTCGGTATTTTTTGGACTCAGACTTGTCTCGGTAGTATTTGGACTCAGACTTGTCTCGGTATTTTTTGGACTCAGACTTGTCTCGGTAGTATTTGGACTCAGACTTGTCTCGGTATTTTTTGGACTCAGACTTGTCTCGGTCTCGGTAGTATTTGGACTCAGACTTGTCTCGGTCTCGGTAGTATTTGGACTCAGACTTGTCTCGGTATTTTTTTGGACTCAGACTTGTCTCGGTAGTATTTGGACTCAGACTTGTCTCGGTCTCGCTAGTATTTGGACTCAGACTTGTCTCGGTCTCGCTAGTATTTGGACTCAGACTTGTCTCGGTCTCGGTAGTATTTGGACTCAGACTTGTCTCGGTAGTATTTGGACTCAGACTTGTCTCGGTCTCGGTAGTATTTGGACTCAGACTTGTCTCGGTAGTATTTGGACTCAGACTTGTCTCTGTATTTTTTGGACTCAGACTTGTCTCGGTAGTATTTGGACTCAGACTTGTCTCGGTAGTATTTGGACTCAGACTTGTCTCGGTATTTTTTGGACTCAGACTTGTCTCGGCCTCGGCCACTGGTCTTGCCAAATATGGCTTTTGGTCTTGACCGAGTCCAGGTGTCCAGGTGTCTTTATTATGTTGATATTATCACCATATTGATGATATTACACCATATGTCATTCTGTTCTCTTCAGATTAGATGATATCGACAAATAACCAAAATTGATTGTCTTGATAATGTCATGCATAAGACCTTTTTTTCTGTCCTGGACTTGGTCTTGACTCGGACTCTAACCTCTTTGGACTCTGACTTGTCTTGGACTCGACAAAGGTGGTCTTGACTACAGCCCTGGCTTATAGGGATCGCTGCCTTTAATCACACGCGTCCTGCGCCTCAAACGCACCTCCAGACCACCTGGATTCCACCGGCACTTTCAAAACAAGAAGGCGAATAATACTGTATCTGAAGTCTCTTTTATATAGACCTTAGTGGTCCCCTAATACTGTATCTGAAGTCTCTTTTATATAGACCTTAGTGGTCCCCTAATACTGTATCTGAAGTCTCTTTTATATAGACCTTAGTGGTCCCTAATACTGTATCTGAAGTCTCTTTTATATAGACCTTAGTGGTCCCCTAATACTGTATCTGAAGTCTCTTTTATATAGACCTTAGTGGTCCCCTAATACTGTATCTGAAGTCTCTTTATATAGACCTTAGTGGTCCCTAATACTGTATCTGAAGTCTCTTTTATATAGACCTTAGTGGTCCCCTAATACTGTATCTGAAGTCTCTTTATATAGACCTTAGTGGTCCCTAATACTGTATCTGAAGTCTCTTTTATATAGACCTTAGTGGTCCCCTAATACTGTATCTGAAGTCTCTTTTATATAGACCTTAGTGGTCCCCTAATACTGTATCTGAAGTCTCTTTTATATAGACCTTAGTGGTCCCTAATACTGTATCTGAAGTATCTTTTATATAGACCTTAGTGGTCCCTAATACTGTATCTGAAGTCTCTTTATATAGACCTTAGTGGTCCCTAATACTGTATCTGAAGTCTCTTTTATATAGACCTTAGTGGTCCCCTAATACTGTATCTGAAGTATCTTTTATATAGACCTTAGTGGTCCCCTAATACTGTATCTGAAGTCTCTTTTATATAGACCTTAGTGGTCCCTAATACTGTATCTGAAGTCTCTTTTATATAGACCTTAGTGGTCCCTAATACTGTATCTGAAGTCTCTTTATATAGACCTTAGTGGTCCCCTAATACTGTATCTGAAGTCTCTTTATATAGACCTTAGTGGTCCCCTAATACTGGATCTGAAGTCTCTTTATATAGACCTTAGTGGTCCCTAATACTGTATCTGAAGTCTCTTTATATAGACCTTAGTGGTCCCTAATACTGTATCTGAAGTCTCTTTATATAGACCTTAGTGGTCCCTAATACTGTATCTGAAGTCTCTTTTATATAGACCTTAGTGGTCCCTAATACTGTATCTGAAGTCTCTTTTATATAGACCTTAGTGGTCCCTAATACTGTATCTGAAGTCTCTTTTATATAGACCTTAGTGGTCCTCTAATACTGTATCTGAAGTCTCTTTTATATAGACCTTAGTGGTCCCTAATACTGTATCTGAAGTCTCTTTATATAGACCTTAGTGGTCCCCTAATACTGTATCTGAAGTCTGTGTGTGTGTGTGTGTGTGTGTGTGTGTGTGTGTGTGTATGTGTGTATGTGTGTATGTGTGTATGTGTGTATGTGTATGTGTATGTGTATGTGTATGTGTGTGTGTGTGTGTGTGTGTGTGTGTGTGTGTGTGTGTGTGTGTGTGTGTGTGTGTGTGTGTGTGTGTGTGTGTGTGTGTGTGTGTGTGTGTGTGTGTGTGGTGTGTGGTGTGTGTGTGTGTGTGTGTGTGTGTGTGTGTGTGTGTGTGTGTGTGTGTGTGTGTGTGTGTGTGTGTGTGTGTGTGTGTGTGTGTGTGTGTGTGTGTGTGTGTGTGTGTGTGTGTGTGTGTGTTGTAGCTCAACGGCCGGCGGAGTCCAACGTCGTAAAGGAGGAGAAACCCGAGAAGGAGGAAGAGAAGAGAAGTAAAAAGAAGAGAAGCGAGGGGCAGATCTCAAAGTACCGAGAGCTGCTGAAAGGAATCCAGGACAAGGAGACGAAGCTGCACGAAGACAGAGACATGGAGATGGAGATCACCTGGGTGCCAGGTACGAGGAGACATAATACTAATAATAATAATCAGGTCACTACTTTCATTGAATTTGGGTGTTTTGTCAGTTTATTAGCATTTGGAGAAAAAACAATCAGTAAAAGAACTTCAAAAAAAGTGAGAAAAAAGTTCAAGAAAAGTGGATAAAATGTGACAAATTGTCGAATAAAGTGACAAAAATGTGAAAAGATGTTGAAAAAAGTAACAAATGTCAAGAAAAGTGACAAATATTAAAAAAAAAAGCTTTAAAAATTTGGGGGGAAAGCCACGGAAATTTCAAAAGGCTCAGAAAATGTCATCAAACATTGAAAAAGTGACAAAATCATCGGGGGACAAAGCACAAAATGGTTGAAAAAGACGACCATAACCATAATAAAAGGGTTTTCTTTTTAAATTTCAGAAGACAACACAAGGGTTACCTGGTCCTCAGGTGTCTGCAGGGTAAATCCAGACAGCTAGCTAGACTATCTGTCCAATCTGAGGACTATGGTTACCTGGTCCTCAGATCTCTGCAGGGTAAATCCAGACAGCTAGCTAGACTATCTGTCCAATCTGAGGACTATGGTTACCTGGTCCTCAGGTCTCTGCAGGGTAAATCCAGACAGCTAGCTAGACTATCTGTCCAATCTGAGGACTATGGTTACCTGGTCCTCAGGTCTCTGCAGGGTAAATCCAGACAGCTAGCTAGACTATCTGTCCAATCTGAGGACTATAGTTAACTGGTCTTCAGATCTCTGCAGGGTAAATCCAGACAGCTAGCTAGACTATCTGTCCAATCTGAGGACTATGGTTACCTGGTCCTCAGATCTCTGCAGGGTAAATCCAGACAGCTAGCTAGACTATCTGTCCAATCTGAGGACTATAGTTAACTGGTCTTCAGATCTCTGCAGGGTAAATCCAGACAGCTAGCTAGACTATCTGTCCAATCTGAGGACTATGGTTACCTGGTCCTCAGATCTCTGCAGGGTAAATCCAGACAGCTAGCTAGACTATCTGTCCAATCTGAGGACTATGGTTACCTGGTCCTCAGGTCTCTGCAGGGTAAATCCAGACAGCTAGCTAGACTATCTGTCCAATCTGAGGACTATGGTTACCTGGTCCTTAGGTCTCTGCAGGGTAAATCCAGACAGCTAGCTGGACTATCTGTCCAATCTGAGGACTATGGTTACCTGGTCCTCAGATCTCTGCAGGGTAAATCCAGACAGCTAGCTGGACTATCTGTCCAATCTGAGGACTATGGTTACCTGGTCCTCAGGTCTCTGCAGGGTAAATCCAGACAGCTAGCTAGACTATCTGTCCAATCTGAGTCTCTGTTGACCAGGAAGGTCTGGCAATGTGAGACTGACTTGACTAATTCTTTTTTTACAATTTGGTTGAAGGAAACCCAAATTTCTGATTCAGACCCTCCTCCGCGGTGCTGTGGAGGAGGGTCAGGCGATTAACCCTAATATATCTAGTGCTGTATGGGGTCAGAAAGCCCCCAGTTATCAGTTTGAGCTGTAGTCATTTTATCAAATGTGTATGTGATCTGTCTGCAGGGCTGAAGGAGACGGCGGAGCAGCTGGTGAAGAAGAAGCTGGAGGGGACGGACAAGCGGACGCCCTGGGAGGACTTCTTACAGAAGAAGAGAGACCGGAAGAAGCAGAAGAAGTCGCAAAGAAAAGAGGTGAGATGGACGAGCCCCCAACGCGTGTATTTATCTGTTCATCCCTCACCCACACACCTCGTCTTAAAGAGACGTGTCCATCACTGCTCATTCACACGCATTCATGCTCCCTCGTTGGGGGGGGGGTCGGAGACCGTTTTGGGAGAAAGGGGGAGGAGGGACTGGGAAGTTGTCCATGTTCAATTTTGTTGGTCAAGTCCTGGATCTTCACAGTCTTGCCTACAGCACCTTTAAAAATGAGGGACCCCTCAATGATTTCTGAGATTCTTAAATCAAGATGATGATGATGATGATTCAATATATAATAATAATTCATAATAATAATAATTAAGTGTAGAGACTTTTCAACAAGGTTTTCCGTGCGATTGTAGGCCTCGCAAAAGCTTTTTAACCCTTGTGTTGTCTTTGTTGTCCCCTTTTGTCCCCTTTTTGTCGCATTTTTGTCAACTTTTTGTCGTCTTTTCGTCGCCTTTTCGTCGCCTTCTTGTCGTCTTTTCGTCGCCTTTTCGTCCCCTTCTTGTCGCCTTTTCGTCCCCTTCTTGTCGCTTTTTTGTCGTCTTTTCGTAGCCTTTTCGTCCCCTTCTTGTCGCCTTTTCGTCGCTTTTTTGTCGTCTTTTCGTCGTCTTTTCGTCCCCTTCTTGTCGCCTTTTTGTCGTCTTTTCGTCGCCTTTTCGTTGTCTTTTTGTCGTCTTTTCGTCGCCTTTTTGTCGTCTTTTCGTTGTCTTTTTGTCCCCTTCTTGTCGCTTTTTTGTCTTTTCGTAGCCTTTTCGTCCCCTTCTTGTCGCCTTTTCGTCGCTTTTTTGTCGTCTTTTCGTCGTCTTTTCGTCCCCTTCTTGTCGCCTTTTCGTCGCCTTTTTGTCGTCTTTTCGTCGCCTTTTCGTTGTCTTTTTGTCGTCTTTTTGTCGCCTTTTTGTCGTCTTTTCGTTGTCTTTTTTTCCCCTTCTTGTCGTCTTTTCGTCCCCTTCTTGTTGCCTTTTCGTCGTCTTTTCGTCCCCTTCTTGTTGCCTTTTCGTCGTCTTTTCGTCGCCTTTTTGTCGTCTTTTTGTCGCCTTTTCGTCGCCTTTTCGTTGTCTTTTCGTTGTCTTTTTGTCGTCTTTTCGTCGCCTTTTCGTCCCCTTCTTGTCGCCTTTTCGTCGCTTTTTTGTCGTCTTTTCGTTGTCTTTTCGTCCCCTTCTTGTCGCCTTTTCGTCGTCTTTTTGTCGTCTTTTCGTCATCTTTTTGTCGTCTTTTTGTCGTCTTTTCGTCGCCTTTTTGTCGTCTTTTCGTTGTCTTTTTGTCGCCTTTTCGTTGACTTTTTTTAATGTTTTTTAATGTTGACATTTTCAGCGCTTATTTCGACGGCCCATTTTTTGTGCAAAAAAAATATATAAATAACTGAAAACGGGTCAAATTTGTCCCCAGGACAACATGAGGGTTAATCCGGCCGGGTGCTACAATCAAGCCCTAGCGATTATTCCATAAATCAGGTCACGTAGTGGTTGATATCTCCACATGGCTTCGGGCTGGAGTCGTTCTGACCGTGCAGCGTGAAAGCGAACACTCGGGCCTTTCCAACGACGTCGTCTGTGCGATCGTAGTCTTTCCAGAAGTTTTCGGAGATTCTTTTATTTATCTTTTCATTTGAATAAAGATATCGTTTTTCTTTTGTCTTTACAGTTGTGTGACAACATATTAATCTATGTGACATTAGGGCTCGGCAGCATATCAATATTATATCGATACTGTGATATGAGACTAGATATTGTCTCAGATTTTGGATATCATAATATTGTAATATGACATAAGTGTTGTCTTCTACTGGTTTTAACCCTCCTGGCGTCCTCGGGGTCAAATTTGACCCATTTTTAAAAAAGTGCCTAAATCAGAAATTTGGATTTCATTCAACCAAATTGTACAAAAGAATAACGTGGATGGTTTCATGCGACGCTCCTCACAAGGTAAATAACTGATCTGTTCACTATTTTCATTGAATTTGCATGTTTTGTTTAATTTCATAGCATTTTAAGAAAGAATAGACTTAAGAACACTGAAAAAAGTGACAGAAATGTAGGAAAAACAACAAAAACGTCCAAAAAAACGCAGAAAAAATCGACAAAGACACTGTAAGAAAGTGACAAAGGACTTCGGGAAAAGTTTGAAAACGTCAAAAAAAGGGACAACAAATGTCGGAGAAAGCTTCAAAAACATCAAATCAACTAGAAAAACGTCCCAAAAACTCGACAAATAACTTTCAGCAGGTTTTATTTAAGAAATGTCTGTATTAATCTATCAACCAAGAGCTTTTAACGAGCTTGTTTTTAAAGAGTCTCCCCTGCACGTCGCCTCCGTAGTCTTCTTACTCCGTTTTCTGTGTTCTTGCATCAGGGAGAGGACGAGGAAGATCTCAGTGAAGACGAGCTTCCTCCAGACGTGGATCTCAGGGACCCCTTCTTCGCCGAGGAGCTCGCCGCTGCAGGTGAGCAATACGGTCAATCGATAGGGCTGCAAGGGGGGGCGGCCGGTCTGGGACACAAATACAGCCGGGGCTCTTCCATCCCAGACCAGGATCTTATCAGAATCTGCTTTATTTGCCAAGTTTGAGGACACATACACTAATATATATATATATATATATATATACACACACTAATATATACTCGTCTCTGGTTGTGGGTCTGACCGCGGTAAAAACTCCTGCAAATAATGTCCATGTCGCAAATGTCCCCGTCTCTTGCCAGCAACAGGAAACAACATTTGCAGACCTCGTTTCTCTGTTGGTGAAATCCTAATTTCATTTTAATTTTTTAAAGTCGCTAAATGTTGGGTTAAATGGGTTGTTCCTCGCGTCACTGAGATTGTAACAGGTATAATATTGCCGAAATTGTATTAGTAATGCGTTACATTACAGCAAAAAAAGCATTAACATTACTGTAATCTGCTAATGTAATCTAACGTTACTCCCAACACTGAAAGCAGTAGCCAGACGGGACGCTCCAGGCTGCAGCCGCACAGGCTAGAATAGTGCTGTCAAACCAGTGTGATACGCCAGTGGTGCCGCACTTTTTTCCTTTTTACAGTGGCCCAAATTAGCCCAAATTAGCCCAAATTAGCCCAAATTGGCCCAAGTTGGCCCACGAGGTCATCGGCCCTTCTGGCATTCTTCTCCTCGTTGATTCATCTGTGGGTCATCTTTGAGTTGTCAGTCTGGTTGAACAACCTAAATAGCCTCAAAGACCTCTTGAGTGTAGATGTTGTGTTGTGTGTCCGCAGACGTTAAGAAGTCCAAGGGGAAGAAGAAGAAGAAGAAGAAGGAGGAGGAAGAGGAGCGGACGGCAGAGGAGGAAGAGGAGCTGGAGAAACAGAAGGTGAGAGTCGAGTCCCAGCGGCTCCACGGACCTGTGGATCAGAGCGTTGGCTCCATGCTAGTTGGCTACATGCATGCTAGTTGGCTACATGCTAGATAGCTGCATGCTAGTTGGCTCCATGCTAGTTGGCTACATGCTACTTAGCTATGTGCTAGTTGGCTACATGCTAGATAGCTGCATGTCTAGTTGGCTACATGCTACTTAGCTATGTGCTAGATTGGCTACATGCTAGTTAGCGACATGCTAGATTGCTACATGCTAGTTAGCTACATGCTAGTTGGCTACATGCTAGTTGGCTACATGCTAGTTGGCTACATGCTAGATAGCTGCATGCTAGTTGGCTACATGCTAGATTGCTACATGCTAGTTGGCTACATGCTAGTCTATAGCTGCGTTGTTTTACTACCGGATTGCCCCTTCCTCTTCCTCTGTGTTGGCGTTCTAACGTCCGGGGGATTTATGAGGACTCTGGTTAACTGTAGAGCCCGACCGATATATCGCCGGGTTGATGTCATCGGCCGATATTAGGCATTTTCCAAACTATCGGTATCGGCATTTATAATGAACGACGTTATGTTGGTTATGTTTTGTTACGCGTTTCATATTTGCATCGGTATCGGTCGGGATCCAGTTACCTGGTCCTCAGATCTCTGCAGGGTAAATCCAGACAGCTAGCTAGACTATCTGTCCAATCTGAGGACTATGGTTACCTGGTCCTCAGATCTCTCCAGGGTAAATCCAGACAGCTAGCTAGACTATCTGTCCAATCTGAGGACTATGGTTACCTGGTCCTCAGATCTCTGCAGGGTAAATCCAGACAGCTAGCTAGACTATCTGTCCAATCTGAGGACTATGGTTACCTGGTCCTCAGGTCTCTGCAGGGTAAATCCAGACAGCTAGCTAGACTATCTGTCCAATCTGAGGACTATGGTTACCTGGTCCTCAGATCTCTGCAGGGTAAATCCAGACAGCTAGCTAGACTATCTGTCCAATCTGAGGACTATGGTTACCTGGTCCTCAGATCTCTGCAGGGTAAATCCAGACAGCTAGCTAGACTATCTGTCCAATCAGAGTCTCTGTTGACCAGGAAGGTCTGGCAATGTGAGACTGACTTGACTACATGCTAAAACATGTGCTAACTTTGTGTGTGTGTGTGTGTGTCTCTGTGTGTGTCTGTGTGCGTGTGTGTGCGTTCAGGCGGAGATGGCTCTGCTGATCGAGGACGACGCCGCCGACGCCAAACACCAACACTTCAACTACGACGAGATCGTGGAGCAGCAGAACCTGAGCAAGCAGAAGAAGAAGAAGCTGCTGAGGAACGGCGCCGAGCCGCCGCCGGCCGACGCCTTCCAGGTGGGTTTCAAACCTCGTCCCACGCAGCACTCACATGGTCCAGACGTCTGTCCCACAGGGCGGCACGACATGAGGAAAACATCATGTTGCCCTCATGATGTCTTCATGATGTCCTCATGTTGTCCTCATGTTGTCTTCCTGATGTCCTCATGTTGTCTTCCTGATGTCCTCATGTTGTCTTCATGTTGCCCTCATGTTGTCTTCATGTTGCCCTCATGATGTCCTCATGTTGTCTTCATGTTGCCCTCATGATGTCCTCATGATATCCTCATGTTGTCTTCATGATGTCCTCATGATGTCTTCATGATGTCCTCATGTTGTCTTCATGATGTCCTCATGATGTCCTCATGTTGTCCTCATGATGTCCTCATGTTGTCCTCATGATGTCCTCATGTTGCCCTCATGTTGCCCTCATGTTGCCCTCATGTTGCCCTCATGTTGTCCTCATGTTGTCCTCATGTTGCCCTCATGTTGCCCTCATGTTGTCCTCATGTTGTCCTCATGTTGTCCTCATTTCCCATTACAGTAGACATACATGCAGATATCTCAAAATGCGTCCATGTAACACGCCACTTGGCTATAGAAAGTCTGTTTTACGCCAAGTCTTGATGTCCCGTTGTCTCCCGTGTGTCCAGGTGGACGTTAAGGACCCTCGTTTCCAGGCCATGTTCACCTCGCACCTGTTCAACCTGGACCCGTCCCACCCCAACTACAAGAAGACCAAGGCCACGCGGAGCATCCAGGCCGAGAAGCAGCGCCGCCGCGCGGACCAGCAGCGCCGCGCGGAGGACACGCTCAGCGGCGAGACGGACACGCCCGGGGCCGGCAAGAGACGGGAGACCGACTCTGACCCGGCGGCGGCGGCTGGAGGCGCCGCAAAGACATCGATGGACCCCAGTCTGTCTCTGCTCATCAAGTCGGTTAAAAGCAAAACGGAGCAGTTTCAGGCTCGGAAGAAACAGAAGTTCATGTAGGTCTGACTCAGAAGAACTACAAAGATGGCCGATCTAGTCGCGTCCTCATCAGCTCAGCTTCCCCGGGACGGCTGCTTATGGTGTGTGTGTGTGTGTGTGTGTGTGTGTGTGTGTGTGTGTGTGTGTGTGTGTGTGTGTGTGTGTGTGTGTGTGTGTGTGTGTGTGTGTGTGTGTGTGTGTGTGTGTGTGTGTGTGTGTGTGTGTGTGTGTGTGTGTGTGTGGAGAAATAACACGAGGTGAGGGATGTGTGCGCCCCTGGGGTCAGCTGACAGGAAAAACAGCATCGGTCTCTATAGCAACCGTCTATAAACTACACCACCGACAAATCTCTTAATTTAATCATTAATTAAGGGAGAAACGTACTTTTCAAAGTAAGAGCTGCAGGAGACGAGTTAGAATGGAGGGAAGACGGGTTTCCACTTTTTTGTCATGTTTGGCAATGATTTTGATGATTTTTTTGTCATTTTTCCTTTGTCATTTTTCCTGGGTTTTTTTCACTTATTTTAAATTTTTTGCCACTTTTTCCAACAAGTTTTTGTCATCTTTAGCGAAACGTTTTTGATAAATTTGTCATTTTTTTTGTCGCTTTTCTGATGTTTTTTTTTTCACTTTTCATTTTTTTAATCACGTTTTTGTCACTTTTGGCGACGAGTTAGATTGATTTTTTTTTCCACTTTTTGTCACTTTTTTAACAAGTTTTTGTCATGTTTGGCAACAATTTTGATGAATTTTTTTGTCATTGTTCCTTTTTTTTGTCGCTTTTTCTGATGTTTGTTTTTTCACTTATTTTCAATTTTTTTGCAACAAGTTTTTGTCGTCTTTAGCGAAACGTTTTTGATGAATTTGTCATTTTGTCGCTTTTTCTGATGTTTTTTTTCCCACTTTCCATTTTTTAAAATCAAGTCTTTGTCATCATTGGCGATGTATTTTCTCATTTTTTCCCCATTTTTTGTCGCTTTTTCTGATGTTTTTTCCCCCACTTCTTTCCATCTTTTTTTTAGATTTTTTTGTCACTTTTTCCCATTTTTCGATCACGTTTTTCAGCGTAAAAAACATTTCAATTAGATGCAAATGAGTTAGTATCTCGTTAACCTTACTGCGTTAGGAAAGATGCGTCATTCGTGATTTAATATCATTTCGCTGAAGAGTAAGAAGATTCTGTGACTATCTTTCTAACTTTTCGGATTATGAAATAGTTTCTCAGCTGACCCCAGGGTGTCTCCGTAGATATGAACCATTTTAATAAAAAACAAAACAACTGAATGCATCAGATCCTGTTGAAACATTTTATTTTTACACATAGAAAATCAGCATTATGAAGAAATTCAAATCTTCGCAGCTCGGTTTTTACAAAGCTGGACAGTTATTTAAAATCTACTTCCTCCCCCCGTGTTATTCCCCCGTTTTAATTAAAGAATGAAAGCAGGATGAATGAGGGGTTCGATCAGCAGCGTGACGTCATCATCAGCTGCTGTACTAACAGCTAAACTACAGCACAGTTAGTTTAGGGGGAGATTCATCTAATCTCTGTGGACCCCGGGTAGCTACTGGGGTTTTTATTCAACCTGGACCCTGTTGTTGTGTGAGTGACCGATGGAAACGACCATTTCTGAAATTGGTCCAGTATTAAGCGAGAACGCAGGAGCCTGCAGCAATGCCTTATGGGACGAATGCTCAGCGTCAATTTGGTCCACTGAAGTGCTCGTGTTGCCGCTGACGGACTCAGATTATTATCCTAAGTGTCTGACGACATTATAGGAAGGACCACTACAGAGATAGACCTTTAAAACCTCTTTGGGACGTTTCTGTTGAACCAGAAACAGCTCTGAGGTCAGTAGCTCTAAACCCACCAGACTCCATTTAAAAAAGCAATAATTTTAGCGTGTATAGAGCGAGCAGACTCTCACATGTAAATCCGTAAAATATGTGTTTATTTCAACCAAAACTAGAGTTGTGATGGTTGGAAAAAGTGGAAAGACGTCCCAAAAAGGCTTTTTACAGTTTCATTTTGTTGCTGTGGACTTTGAATGAAGTGTATATTACGATGCTTAAATGACTGTTTATTTACATGGAGTCTGGTGGGTTTATTAGATGAAGATTGTTGTTCCTGTCAGTCACTTGGACAGGAACGCAGGGTCCAGGTTAAGGTTTCATGTAGACTCTGTTCCAATAGCAGGCCTGTTATATAGTTACAGACTTGTTATTAATGGCATAATGCTTAGTTATTTATAAGAGTGATCGGCTCCGCAGGGTTCAACATTAAGGGTTGCCCCAAGGCCCGGGGCAAATAAAACGCCACGTTGGGTAAGTGAGGGACTCGCCCCCGTTGAATGATCTGGTTTTCAAGAACTGATTTGGTGCTTTTGACGCTGTTTTGATGCTTTTTTAAGCTATATCTGAGTTTTTTTTGTTGATATCTGACGCTATTTTCAGCATTCTGAACGACGCTTTGGACGTTTGTTTAAATGTTGATTTTTCAATATTTTCCTCTATACTTTTTTCCTTTTAAAGATTTATTTTTAGGCTTTTTTATTGACAGGACAGCTGGGGGAATGAGGGCAGGTGTACCCGGGCCCGCTGCATCGAGGACTATAGTCTATATATGAGCGCCCGCTCTACCAGCGGAGCTATCTGGGCGCCCTTTCCCGATGCTTTTAATGTGTTTGATCCCCCTCCCCCCAGAAAACACATGGCCA
>CM057260.1:14648951-14651451 GCA_029931835.1 Etheostoma nigrum
AAGCTGAGGGAGACCTCCAGCCCACCTCCCCACTGCCAGGGCCCCACTCTTGGCCCAGTTCACCCTGGCAGCCGAGAGTTTCTGAAAAACTGTGACAATGTGCCCCAACACGTCCACATCCTGCTGGTTCTGTGTGAAAATGACGATGTCGTCTGCATAGGCCGAAACAACAAACCGAGCGTTACACCCAGGTAAAACAAGGCCATTGATAAAAGAGCGGACATTGTGCAACATGGGCTCAATGGACAGAGCATACAGCATCCCTGACATGGAGCAGCCCTGTCTGATCCCCCGGGTCACCGGGAATGGCTTACATAAGCCTCCATTAATCTTCAGCACACTCTCAACGTCTTCATACATGACCTTCATCTTGGCTATGAAACCAGGGCTGAGGCCGAACTGGGCCAACACCTTCCACAGGTAACGGTGCTCAACCCGGTCAAACGCCTTTTCCTGGTCTAAAGAAACCAGACCAGTTTCCAGACCCAACGAACCAGAGACGGTCAAAATATCACGAATCAATGACACATTGTCAACGATGGACCTGCCGGGCACGCAATAGGTCTGGTCCTTATGGATGACCCGGTCCAGCACCTGCTTCAGCCTAGAGGCCAGGACTCTGGACAGTAGTTTATAGTCCGAGCATAACAGAGAGAGGGGTCTCCAATTTCGAATGTCCGTCAAATCCCCTGGCTTTGGGAGGAGAGTCAACACAGCCCGCCGGGAACTCTGAGGAAGCATACCGTTGACAAAACTGTCTTCAAAAACATCGAGAACATCCGTTTTCATGTCCTCCCAGAAAGTCCTATAGAACTCTGGGGGGAGACCATCGATGCCAGGAGCCTTTCCTCCCTGCATACTCTTCAAAGCCCTGAGCACCTCTTCCTCAGTCAGAGGCCCCTCAAGCTCCCGGTTACCATCCTCAGAAACCGTGGGCAGTCCTCTGCAGAAACCATCGAAGGCCTCATCATCATCCTCATACTCCGTCCTGTAGAGGTCGGAGTAGAACTCCACGGCTCTCTCACGTATCTGTGACGCCGCGGACAGTTCCTGTCCACTTGCCGACTTCAGAGCGTGTATCATCCTTCTCTGACCGTTCTTCTTCTCCAGGCTAAAGAAGAACTTGGTCGGCGAGTCCATCAGTGCGGCGCTCTGGAACCGGGACCGGATCAGTGCCCCTTGTGCCTTTAAGCCCAGCAGGTCTGCCAGAGCGGCTTTTTTGGCCTTGAGGTCTTCAATGCAGCCTCGATTACCTGCGGAACCTGCAGAACTCTGCAGGTCCAGGATGGATATCTCCAGATCCTTCATAGACTCAGTAATGTCCTGAGAAACGTTGAGAGTGTACTGCCGACAGAGCTGCCCAATGTCAGCCTTGCCAACGTCCCACCACTGCCTCAGTGAACTAAAATCCCCCTTCGTTTCTCTAAAACCCTTCCAGAAAAACCTAAAAACATCTCTAAAATGTGCATCTAAAAGCAAAGCAGAGTTAAACTGCCAATATGCAGACCTAGGTTTAATATTGGCAATAAAAACATCACAGGACACACAGGAATGGTCAGAAAAGCCAACAGGCCATATACAGCACCCTTTAAAAACACTAACATGGTGCTTAAAACAATAAAACCTGTCCAACCTGGCCATAGTCACCCGGTGTTCTCTACTATGCACCCAGGTGTATTGTTTCTGCTGGGCATGCCTCCCCCTCCAGACGTCAGCTAAGCTGTGGGTGACCATCAGCTGCTGCATGGCTCTCTTGGAGGCAGCATGAGGCTCCCTGTGGTTCCTGTCCAAACCATCATCCTGCGTACAGTTAAAATCACCCCCCACAAATAAATACTCCTCAGGTTCACACTCACTCAAGACCTTACCGAGCTCCCTTAAAAAAAGAACTCGGTCCGGTCCTGAGTTAGGAGCGTACACGTTAATAAAAACCAGATGAAACAGCTCGTACCGGGCCCGGACTACTAAAAGCCTGCCCTTCACCCTTTCCTCCACAGTGTGTGACACAGGCAGAAAGCTTCTAGCAAAGAGGAGCGCTACACCCCCACTGGTACTGCTACAATGACTTAACACCACCCCACCGTCCCATTCCCTCCCCCAGTCCGTCTCATTAACAGGGTCGCTGTGCGTCTCCTGCAACATAGCTATATTTATTTTTTTAAGCTTTAAAAACTCAAAGAGGCGAGCCCTCTTCCTCACATCTCGGCCTCCATTTATGTTGAGAGTGGAGAGTTTAAAGTTACTCATAATGTCATAAGTGATGAGACAGCCACAGATCAGATAAAACAAGGAGAAAAGGGACAACAGACAGACTGTCCTACATGCCTTCATCGTCTTCATCATTTAATAACTCGAGTTTGATCCTCAGGACCAGTTTCTTTAACCTATAGTACTCAGGTTCTGTGAAGCCCCCGTCCCCCCTCAGATTGATCTGAGCTCTGATCGAGGACAACAACACGGCTTTGTCATCAAAATGGTCCTCGAGTATCACTTTTTTATT
>CM057260.1:14654562-14754562 GCA_029931835.1 Etheostoma nigrum
ATCAATGGCATTAATATAACAGAGAACAACAAGATTACATTCAATCTGCCCAGATTTTGGAAGTGGACAATAAAGTTCCAGTTGTCAATAGAAACGTCCACGTTTCCTATTGGACGGCTTGTAGAAACAGAGCCTGAGGGCAGGTCAAGATGGACTTAAAAAGCAGAAAGTGACGATTTCAAAAGTGGAAAATCAACCCTTTTGTTGAAGCTTTTAATCAATTTTTCAATGTTTGTCACTGACGTTTTCAACACTACGTAACACTAACTTATTAACTTTAGTTTTACAGTTATTTTTGGAATTTATGGTCAATAAACCTCATTTATAGGAAATTATACCTAATGTTTGAGTTAGAAAAGCAGAAATTAGGAATTATTGAGACTAAAATTAAAGGAATGGATGTTGATGATAATCACAGACTGGAATATGTCAACTTTTACTCAATACTATTTCAAAAACACTTCCATTTGTTTTACAATGCTATAAAATTGAATAAGACGCCCCAAAATTAATGAAAGTAGAGATTTGTACTTGGCAAAGAGCGTTGGGTGGAATCAATCATGTTATTTTGGGGAATTAAAAAGAACATTGATATAGGACAACATGGGGACAACATGAGGACAACATGAGGACAACATGAAGACAACATGAGGAAAACATGGGGACAACATGAGGACAACATGAGGACAACATGAAGACAACATGAGGACAACATGAGGACAACATGAGGACAACATGAAGACAACATGGGGACAACATGAGGACAACACGAAGACAACATGGGGACAACATGAGGACAACATGAAGACACCATGAGGACAACATGAGGACAACATGGAGACAACATGAAGACAACATGAGGACAACATGAGGGCAACATGAGGACAACATGGGGACAACATGAGGGCAACATGAGGACAACATGAAGACAACATGAGGACAACATGAGGACAACATGGAGACAACATGAAGACAACATGAGGACAACATGAGGACAACATGAGGACAACATGAAGACAACATGAGGACAACATGAGGACAACATGAGGACAACATGAAGTCAACATGGGGACAACATGAGGGCAACATGAGGACAACATGAAGACACCATGAGGACAACATGAGGACAACATGAGGACAACATGAAGACAGCATGAGGACAACATGAAGACAGCATGAGGACAACATGAGGACAGCATGAGGACAACATGGGCACAACATGAGGACAGCATGGGGACAACATGAGGACAACATGAGGACAACATGTGGACAACATGAGGACAACATGAAGACAACATGAAGGTTAAACCAATCAAATCCATGATGAAAGACAACATTTATGTCTTTCCTGTATCAACGTCTCCACAGAGTTTCTTTTTGCACTGAAAGAGACTGAAAGAGACTGAAAGAGACTGAAAGAGAGCATTTACTCCACTCGTAGAGGAGAATATTAATGGAAACCCGCTGAGTTGGAGATGAAAATGAGGAATCCAACATGTACTGACGGCTTGTCCCTTCAAACAGCTGATCTCCATGAATAGAGCCCGCTGTCTGACGTAGGTAGACATCCATTCAGGCTCTTCTTCACAGCACAATCAGGCACGACTGCATGCGGTATGGATCATATCGCGTGGTGGGGGTGCATATGTGTGGGGGGTAAAGGGGGTAAAGGGGGGTGGGGGGTAAAGGGGGGGGGGGTTGGTTTACGTGAAACAGGG
Organism: Etheostoma nigrum; assembly: GCA_029931835.1. Lineage (NCBI taxonomy): Eukaryota > Metazoa > Chordata > Actinopteri > Perciformes > Percidae > Etheostoma > Etheostoma nigrum. The sequence goes on from CM057260.1 coordinate 14,656,281, forward strand.
TCTTCTTAGCACGGGCTTGCCCAAACATCTTGTCCAGCTCTATCCTGACAGCGGGATTAGGAGCACCTGCCATGGAGACAAAGGCAGGCCTCAAGCCAGATGAATGAAGTGCCACTAACCCCCACCCCCCCAACCCCCACCCCCCCCAACCCCCACCCCCCCAAACACCACCCCCCCAAACACCACCCCCCCCCACCCCATCCTCGTCGCTGCGACCCCCCCAAATCCTCGCCTTCTCCACCCAAGGACAGATCTAATGAGTCAATTCAGCTCTGCAGGCTGACGACGTGAGAGCATGCAGGAAGAAGGTCATATATATATATATATATTAATATATATATATATATATTAATATATATATATATATATTAATATATATATATATGACCTTCTTGGTAATGTAATAAAGTGACAAATGTAAAAAAAAAAGTGACAAAAATGTTAAAAAAAATGGAGAAAAAAAGTGACAAAAATTGAAAAAAAGTGACAGCAATCTAAAAAAAATCTAAATAATTCCTAATTTCTGCTTTTCTAACTCAAACATTAGGTATAATTTCCTATAAATGAGGTTTATTGACCATAAATTCCAAAAATAACTGTAAAACTAAAGTTAATAAGTTAGTGTTACGTAGCGTTAACTGTTAAAAAAGTGAGAAAAATGTCAAAAAGTGACAAAAATGTAAAAAGAATTGAGAAAAAAAGTGATTTTTTTCTCAATTCTTCAATATATATATATATATGATTGCTGTCACTTTTTTTCAATTTTTGTCACTTTTTTTCTCCATTTTTTAAAATATTTTTGTCACTTTTTTAATTTTTTTCAAATTTGTTTTAAAATGTTTTTAAAAAATTGTCACTTTTTTACATTGTTCTCATTTTTTTTTTACATTTTTCTCATAAAAAAAAAATACTCATATTTTTTAAACAATTTTCTCACTTTTTTGACAGTTAACACTACGTAACATTAACTTATTGACTTTAGTTTTACAGTTATTTTTGGAATTTATGGTCAATAAAGCTCATTTATAGGAAATTATACCTAATGTTTGAGTTAGAAAAGCAGAAATTATGAATTATTGAGACTAAAATTACAGTTTTTTTTAGATTGTTGTCACTTTTTTAAATTTTTTTTCTCCATTTAAACAAAAAAAATTCTTCACTTTTTTTTACATTTTTCTCATTTTTGACATGAACACCTGTTTCCTGGTGAAAGTCTTGTGTTTTCTCCTTAACTTCTCCAGGACATGAACACCTGTTTCCTGGGTGAAAGTCTTGTGTTTTCTCCTTAACTTCTCCAGGACATGAACACCTGTTTCCTGGTGAAAGTCTTGTGTTTTCTCCTTAACTTCTCCAGGACATGAACACCTGTTTCCTGGTGAAAGTCTTGTGTTTTCTCCTTAACTTCTCCAGGACATGAACACCTGTTTCCTGGGTGAAAGTCTTGTGTTTTCTCCTTAACTTCTCCAGGACATGAACACCTGTTTCCTGGTGAAAGTCTTGTGTTTTCTCCTTAACTTCTCCAGGACATGAACACCTGTTTCCTGGTGAAAGTCTTGTGTTTTCTCCTTAACTTCTCCAGGACATGAACACCTGTTTCCTGGGTGAAAGTCTTGTGTTTTCTCCTTAACTTCTCCAGGACATGAACACCTGTTTCCTGGTGAAAGTCTTGTGTTTTCTCCTTAACTTCTCCAGGACATGAACACCTGTTTCCTGGGTGAAAGTCTTGTGTTTTCTCCTTAACTTCTCCAGGACATGAACACCTGTTTCCTGGTGAAAGTCTTGTGTTTTCTCCTTAACTTCTCCAGGACATGAACACCTGTTTCCTGGTGAAAGTCTTGTGTTTTCTCCTTAACTTCTCCAGGACATGAACACCTGTTTCCTAGTGAAAGTCTTGTGTTTTCTCCTTAACTTCTCCAGGACATGAACACCTGTTTCCTGGTGAAAGTCTTGTGTTTTCTCCTTAACTTCTCCAGGACATGAACACCTGTTTCCTGGGTGAAAGTCTGGTGTTTTCTCCTTAACTTCTCCAGGACATGAACACCTGTTTCCTGGTGAAAGTCTTGTGTTTTCTCCTTAACTTCTCCAGGACATGAACACCTGTTTCCTGGTGAAAGTCTTGTGTTTTCTCCTTAACTTCTCCAGGACATGAACACCTGTTTCCTGGTGAAAGTCTTGTGTTTTCTCCTTAACTTCTCCAGGACATGAACACCTGTTTCCTGGGTGAAAGTCTGGTGTTTTCTCCTTAACTTCTCCAGGACATGAACACCTGTTTCCTGGTGAAAGTCTGGTGTTTTCTCCTTAACTTCTCCAGGACATGAACACCTGTTTCCTGGGTGAAAGTCTTGTGTTTTCTCCTTAACTTCTCCAGGACATGAACACCTGTTTCCTGGGTGAAAGTCTGGTGTTTTCTCCTTAACTTCTCCAGGACATGAACACCTGTTTTCTGGTGAAAGTCTTGTGTTTTCTCCTTAACTTCTCCAGGACATGAACACCTGTTTCCTGGTGAAAGTCTTGTGTTTTCTCCTTAACTTCTCCAGGACATGAACACCTGTTTCCTGGTGAAAGTCTTGTGTTTTCTCCTTAACTTCTCCAGGACATGAACACCTGTTTTCTGGTGAAAGTCTGGTGTTTTCTCCTTAACTTCTCCAGGACATGAACACCTGTTTCCTGGTTAAAGTCTTGTGTTTTCTGACTTAACTGGTAACTGGTCTGAAACCGTCCCTGCTGGAGGTGTAAGAAGGTCCCCCCTTGGTATCATCCAGCTGTCAAACATGAGCGCTCCCCATCGTGATGTATTTGGAACAGTCCTTTTTATTTTAACACTTGCATGATTCCTGGGTGGTTGTCCCCCCCCTGCATCCTCCATCCTCCCCCCTCCATCCTCCACCCTCCACCCTCCATCCTCCATCCTCCCCCCTCCATCCTCCCCCTCCATCCTCCATCCTCCCCCCTCCCCCCTCCATCCTCCCCCCTCCCCCCTCCATCCTCCACCCTCCACCCTCCATCCTCCATCCTCCCCCCTCCATCCTCCCCCTCCACCCTCCCCCCTCCATCCTCCATCCTCCATCCTCCCCCCTCCATCCTCCCCCTCCATCCTCCATCCTCCCCCCTCCATCCTCCATCCTCCCCCCTCCATCCTCCATCCTCCATCCTCCCCCCTCCATCCTCCCCCTCCATCCTCCACCCTCCACCCTCCATCCTCCATCCTCCCCCCTCCATCCTCCCCCTCCATCCTCCATCCTCCCCCCTCCATCCTCCCCCCTCCATCCTCCATCCTCCATCCTCCCCCCTCCATCCTCCCCCCTCCATCCTCCCCCTCCATCCTCCATCCTCCCCCCTCCATCCTCCATCCTCCCTCCTCCCCCCTCCATCCTCCACCCTCCACCCTCCATCCTCCATCCTCCCCCCTCCATCCTCCATCCTCCCCCCTCCATCCTCCCCCTCCATCCTCCATCCTCCACCCTCCCCTCCCTGTGTTTTTGCCTTTCTGGTCCAGTTCCCATTTCTAAGCCCTGGGGTGTTGACAGCAGCGTCCATGATCATTGGGGTTTACATGCGTGTGCAGGCACTTTATTTTTTTTTTTTTTGGGAAAGCCTCTGTCTTCTCAGAGAAAGCTGTTGTTTGGCTTACAGGTGAGCGTCTGCTGTTTAAGCGTTGTACCGCAGGAAATCGATCTTTTAAAGCCACCTCCGCCTTTGATTTGGGACACGACCGAGCACAAAAAAGGGTTCGAATGGAGCTCCTTTCATCTGAGCGTCAGGGTTGATGGGGTTAATCTCTTTCTCTAAGCGGGTGAGTTAGGCCACGAAGGGATCTGTTTCACAGCTGATACAATACGGGCTGTCATATTCAGGCTTTATGCAGCAGAGGGGCCCATTTCTATAAAAAAAAATTAAAATATCAACAAGAAAATCGCTCAAAATTAGAGAATCCAGTCTTAGTTCTAATATAAGATATGATAAGAAAAACCTTTATTTGTCCCACGGGTGGGAAATTGTGGTTTGCAACAGCAAAGATAAGGTAGGTATGCGATAGGTAAGTGTACAGAGATAGATAAATGTACAAAATATAGCAAACAGTATTATACAATAAATTACATTGCAATTATGAAATTGCACTTTGAAAATTGCCCAAATGAAAATTATGCACAGATGTAATAATAATAGTGGCACATGGGATGCAGGACGAAATCTTCATTGTTTAAAAATCTTCTTCAATGGCGTGTTATTTTTTCCAACCTGGTCGTCATTGGTTGGCTTCTCTGTAGCCTCATTGGCGAGTTTGGGTCGTTCCATTGACATGCTGAAGAGGTTTGTTGTTATCTAGAAGTGCACCAACAAGCTCTGGCTTCCTTCGGGGCACATTTCATGACAACTGGGTTCAAAATACAACAGCAAAACCAACAAATCCTCTTCAATGCACTGTTGCTCATTGCCTTCTGAAAACAGGCATTTCCATTGGCAGAATAGGATGGTCTGCACATTGAACATCGTCGTTATAAAAAATTATTATTAAGTTTTAGCCATAAAAAATGGGGCCACATGGAATTTTCCCACATTCCCTGGCGGCCACATGGAATTTTCACTCATTCCCTGGCGGCCACATGGAATTTTCACACATTCCCTGGCGGCCACATGGAATTTTCACTCATTCCCTGGCAGCCACATGGAATTTTACCACATTCAGTGGCGGCCACATGGAATTTTCACACATTCTGTGACGGCCACATGGAATTTTTACACATTCCGTGGCGGCCACATGGAATTTTCACACATTCCCTGGCAGCCACATGGAATTTTCACACATTCCCTGGCGGCCACATGGAATTTTCACTCATTCCCTGGCAGCCACATGGAATTTTACCACATTCAGTGGCGGCCACATGGAATTTTCACACATTCTGTGACGGCCACATGGAATTTTTACACATTCCCTGGCGGCCACATGGAATTTTCACACATTCCGTGGCGGCCACATGGAATTTTCACACATTCCCTGGCAGCCACATGGAATTTTCACACATTCCCTGGCGGCCACATGGAATTTTCACACATTCCCTGGCAGCCACATGGAATTTTCACACATTCCCTGGCGGCCACATGGAATTTTCACACATTCCCTGGCAGCCACATGGAATTTTCACACATTCCCTGGCGGCCACATGGAATTTTCACTCATTCCCTGGCGGCCACATGGAATTTTCACACATTCCCTGGCGGCCACATGGAATTTTCACTCATTCCCTGGCGGCCACATGGAATTTTCACACATTCCCTGGCAGCCACATGGAATTTTACCACATTCAGTGGCGGCCACATGGAATTTTCACACATTCCGTGACGGCCACATGGAATTTTTACACATTACCTGGCGGCCACATGGAATTTTCACACATTCTGTGGCGGCCACATGGAATTTTCACACATTCAGTGGCGGCCACATGGAATTTTCACTCATTCCCTGGCGGCCACATGGAATTTTCACACATTCAGTGGCGGCCACATGGAATTTTCACACATTCCGTGGCGGCCACATGGAATTTTTACACATTTTGTGGTGGCCACATGGAATTTTACCACATTCAGTGGTGGCCACATGGAATTTTCACACATTCAGTGGCGGCCACATGGAATTTTACCAAATTCAGTGGCGGCCACATGGAATTTTCACACATTCCCTGGCGGCCACATGGAATTTTACCAAATTCTGTGGTGGCCACATGGAATTTTCACACATTCCGTGGCGGCCACATGGAATTTTACCAAATTCTGTGGTGGCCACATGGAATTTTCACACATTCCCTGGCGGCCACATGGAATTTTACCAAATTCTGTGGTGGCCACATGGAATTTTCACACATTCCGTGGCGGCCACATGGAATTTTACCAAATTCAGTGGCGGCCACATGGAATTTTCACACATTCCCTGGCGGCCACATGGAATTTTCACACATTCCGTGGCGGCCACATGGAATTTTCACTCATTCCGTGGCGGGCACATGGAATTTTCACACATTCAGTGGCGGCCACATGGAATTTTCACACATTCCCTGGCGGCCACATGGAATTTTTACACATTTTGTGGTGGCCACATGGAATTTTACCACATTCCGTGACGGCCACATGGAATTTTTACACATTACCTGGCGGCCACATGGAATTTTCACACATTCTGTGGCGGCCACATGGAATTTTCACACATTCCCTGGCGGCCACATGGAATTTTCACACATTCCCTGGCGGCCACATGGAATTTTCACACATTCCCTGGCAAACACATGGAATTTTCACACATTCCCTGGCGGCCACATGGAATTTTACCACATTTTGTGGCGGCCACATGGAATTTTACCAAATTCTATGGTGGCCACATGGAATTTTCACACATTCAGTGGCGGCCACATGGAATTTTACCACATTTTGTGGCGGCCACATGGAATTTTCACACTGGAATTTTCACACATTCCATGTGGCGGTCCACCGCTGGGGTGTAACAACACAAGATAAGATCCCAGAGGATTACATTTGGTCAGGTTCAACACTGATCCGGTTCTCCGTGTCCACAGAGGTTGCCTGTTTTTAAAAGGTTTCAGATTTCTTTATGAATTCTCCAACATGCTTGGTTAGTTTTAACTGGCCTGGCAGCAGACCTGTAGATCTAACAGGACGGTTTTCCACACTGGGAAGACCGTTGGTATGAAACGTGACGCTGCGTGACCAATGCAGTGTTGGGGTTAGTGGCGGTGGTCTCGGCTTAGAGGGGGCTCCCAGCTATAACAGGCGCAGCAGAGAAAACACAAGTGTGAAACGAAAGCCTTTCTGGCCGGTGATGAAGTCAGATAGCTAATCCCGGCCTAACTTCTCAGATGTTTGGACGATGTTGACACTGTCCACAGTCGAAGATCTCAGGTTCAAACCCAAGCCGGGGAGCTTTAATTTCATCCACCTGCAGCAGTCACGTGGATCCCCGAATTCACCAGCTGCTTTTACTATTTTACCATCTGACTTTTAGCATGAAAACTGAGCTTCAAATGTTATTTTGGTTCTTAATGTCCTCATGTTGCCTTCATGTTGCCCTCATGTTGTCCTCATGTTGCCCTCATGTTGTCCTCATGTTGCCCTCATGTGATCTTGATGTTATCCTCATGTTGTCCTCATGTTGCCCTCATGTTGTCCACATGTTGTCTTCATGTTGCCCTCATGTTGCCCTCATGTTATCCCCATGTTGTCTTCATGTTGTCCTCATGTCATCTTCATGTTGTCCTCATGTTGTCCTCATGTTGTCCTCATGTCATCTTCATGTTGTCCTCATGTTGCCCTCACGATGCCCTCTTTTTGTCTTCATGTTGTCTTCATGTTGCCCTCATGTTGTCTCCATGTTGCCCTCATGTTGTCTCCATGTTGCCCTCATGTTGTCTTCATGTTGCCTTCATGTTGTCTTCATGTTGTCCCCATGTTGCCCTCATGTTGTCCTCATGTTGCCCTCATGTTGTCCCCATGTTGCCCTCATGTTGTCCTCATGTTGCCCTCATGTTGTCCTCATGTTGCCTTCATGTTGTCCTCATGTTGTCCCCATGTTGCCCTCATGTTGTCTTCATGTTGCCTTCATGTTGTCCTCATGTTGTCCCCATGTTGTCCTCATGTTGTCTTCATGTTGTCCTCATGTTGTCTTCATGTTGTCCCCATGTTTTCCTCATGTTGTCCCCATGTTGCCCTCATGTTGTCCTCATGTTGTCTTCATGTTGTCCTCATGTTGCCCTCATGTTGTCCCCATGTTGCCCTCATGTTGTCCTCATGTTGCCCTCATGTTGTCCTCATGTTGCCTTCATGTTGTCCTCATGTTGTCCCCATGTTGCCCTCATGTTGTCTTCATGTTGCCTTCATGTTGTCCTCATGTTGTCCCCATGTTGTCCTCATGTTGTCTTCATGTTGTCCTCATGTTGTCTTCATGTTGTCCTCATGTTGTCCTCATGTTGTCCTCATGTTGTCTTCATGTTGTCCCCATGTTTTCCTCATGTTGTCCTATATCAATGTTCTTTTTAATTCCCCAAAATAACATGATTGATTCCACCCAACGCTCTTTGCCAAGTACAAATCTCTACTTTCATTAATTTTGGGGCGTCTTATTCAATTTTATAGCATTGTAAAACAAATGGAAGTGTTTTTGAAATAGTATTGAGTAAAAGTTGACATATTCCAGTCTGTGATTATCATCAACATCCATTCCTTTAATTTTAGTCTCAATAATTCCTAATTTCTGCTTTTCTAACTCCAACATTAGGTATAATTTCCTATAAATGCACATTTACATAGAGGTTTATGCCTCGATGCAGAGGTCCAGGGTTCGAGTCCGACCTGTGACGATGTCCTGCATGTCTCCCCTGTTTTCTCATCTAGCTGTCCTGTCCATTAAAGGCAGAAAAGCCCCAAAAATATCATCTTTCACTCATATTTTTTTTGTAGGCCGGGGCCAACAGTAAGCGATGTCTTTTTCATATGAAAAGATGAATTAATATCCATTTAGCTGTAGAGTTGTGATTCCTGAATTATTGTGCAAAGTCTCCAAAAAGAGACCATAGGTCCTGTATTGTTCTTTTTAAGCATGCAGTCTGCTGCCGTTAGGACTCGGTGGAAAGGGGGGCTGGACGGGATCTGTGAACGCATGACGAATGTTTACAGAGACACTGAAGGTTAAAAGGCATCTAACGCCTTGTAGATGTGGGCGTTTGTGTTGCTGTGTTGATTGTGAGAGCTCGGCACAGTGGGAACCAGAGGTCAGTCCACCACGGCTCAACTCTTTCACATGGAAACACTCCCCTGTGTTGTCTGGGACTTACTGGTCCAGGATCTGCTCTGCAGAGGGACGGAGGGCCACCAACTCTTTCACACGGAAACACTCCCCTGTGTTGTCTGGGACTTACTGGTCCAGGATCTGCTCTGCTGAGGGACGGAGGGCCACCAACTCTTTCACATGGAAACACTCCCCTGTTGTCTGGACTTACTGATCCAGGATCTGCTCTCCACCTCAGAGGCCTGGAACTGGACCAATGCCAACCTGAAAGACAAGTACAGAAGATTTCAGTCTGTCATTCCTGATGGATGGATGGATGGATGTTGTCCTCATGTTGTCTTCATGTTGTCCCCATGTTATCATGTTGTCCTTATGTTTTCCTATATCAATGAGGGCAACATGAGGGCAACATGAAGACAACATGAGGGCAACATGAAGACAACATGAGGGCAACATGAAGACAACATGAGGGCAACATGAACACAACATGAAGACAACATGAGGGCAACATGAGGGCAACATGAAGACAACATGAGGGCAACATGAGGACAACATGAAGACAACATGAGAACAACATGAGGGCGACATGGGGGCAACATGAGGGCAACATGAGGGCAACATGAGGACAACATGAGAACAACATGAGGGCAACATGAGGGCAACATGAAGACAACATGAGAACAACATGAGGGCGACATGAGGACAACATGAGGACAACATGAGGGCAACATGAAGGCAACATGGGGACAACATGAGGGCGACATAAGGACAACATGAGGACAACATGAGGGCAACATGAGGGCAACATGAAGGCAACATGAGGACAACATGAGGGCAACATGAAGGCAACATGGGGACAACATGAGGGCGACATGAGGACAACATGAAGGCAACATGAGGACAACATGAGGGCGACATGAAGACAACATGAAGGCAACATGAAGACAACATTAGGACAACATGAAGGCAACATGAAGACAACATGAAGACAACATGAGGACAACATGAAGGCAACATGAGGACAACATGAGGGCAACATGAGAGCAACATGAAGACAACATGGGGACAACATGGGGACAACATGAAGACAACATGAAGACAACATGAGGGCAACATGAGGACAACATGAAGACAACATGAAGACAACATGAGGGCAACATGAAGACAACATGAGGACAACATGAGGGCGACATGAGAACAACATGAGGACAAAATGAGGACAACATGAAGACAACATGAGGGCAACATGAGGACAACATGAAGACAACATGAGGACAACATGAGGGCAACATGAGGACAACATGAGGACAACATGAAGGCAACATGAGGACAACATGAGGGCGACATAAGGACAACATGAGGACAACATGAGGGCAACATGAGGGCAACATGGGGACAACATGGGGACAACATGAGGGCGACATGAGGACAACATGAGGACAACATGAAGGCAACATGAGGACAACATGAGAACAACATGAGGACAACATGAGGACAACATGAGGGCAACATGAAGGCAACATGGGGACAACATGAGGGCAACATAAGGACAACATGAGGACAACATGAGGGCAACATGAGGGCAACATGAAGGCAACATGAGGACAACATGAGGACAACATGAGGACAACATGAGGCCAACATGAAGGCAACATGGGGACAACATGAGGACAACATGAGGGCAACATGAAGGCAACATGGGGACAACATGAGGGCGACATAAGGACAACATGAGGGCAACATGAGGACAACATGAAGACAACATGAGGACAACATGAGGGCGACATAAGGACAACATGAGGACAACATGAAGGCAACATGAGGACAACATGAGGGCGACATGAAGACAACATTAGGACAACATGAAGGCAACATGAAGACAACATGAGGTCAACATGAAGACAACATGAGGGCGACATGAAGACAACATGAGGGCGACATGAAGACAACATGAAGACAACATGGGGACAACATGAGGGCAACACGAGGACAACATGAGGACAACATGAGGGCAACATGAGGGCAACATGAAGACAACATGAAGACAACATGAGGACAACATGAAGGCAACATGGGGACAACATGAAGACAACATGGGGACAACATGGGGACAACATGAGGGCAACACGAGGACAACATGAGGACAACATGAGGGCAACATGGGGACAACATGAGGGCAACACGAGGACAACATGAGGACAACATGAGGGCAACATGAGGGCAACATGAGGGCAACATGAGGGCAACATGTGGACAACATGAAGACAACATGAGGGCAACATAAGGGCAACATTGGGACAACATGAAGACAACATGAGGGCAACATGAGGGCAACATGAGGACAACATGAGGGCAACATGGGGACAACATGAGGGCAGCATGAGGGAAACATGAGGACAACATGAGGGCAACATGAGGACAACATGAAGGCAACATGAGGACAACATGAGGGCAACACGAGGACAACATGAGGACAACATGAGGGCAACATGGGGACAACATGAGGGCAACACGAGGACAACATGAGGACAACATGAGGGCAACATGAGGGCAACATGAGGGCAACATGAGGGCAACATGGGGACAACATGGGGACAACATGAGGGTTAAATCTTCCCAGGAACAAAGACATACCTTTGAAAATCTTTAAAAATACAGAACAATACGTCACATGTCTTTAAAACAGACGTATTACTCCAATCAATCCCTTTTAAATCACTGATTACATTAGAGGACACACCGGGTCTTGAAATCAAAGACATGTTGACATTTTTTGTGTGAATTTGTCTGCAGAGTTTGTGCTTGAAGGGAGCTTTAGTGTCTTTTCTGCACACACTGCGAGGGGAACCTCAGGGCGGTGGGTGTACATAATGAATGTATAATTCAAGCTGTTAAATGTCCCTCTAAGCATGCAAAGGGACCTGACTAGACCCTCTTTAGGGCGTCCTTCACAAACATTATTAATCAGGTCCCCCCTTCTCACAGGCCTCTGCTCCGGCTCCAGACAATGGGCTAAATGAATGGCAGCACTTAGAGCTTGGGAATGGCTCCGCTGCACATACAGTAATCATCCATCATCGGCTGGATGTATGGTCAGGACCCCGACCCCCCTGCCGTGTAAGACCCTCATCTGGGAACGAGAACTTCCTCCTCGAAATTACCACAAATGTATAGGAAAGGGGGGAATTAAAGTACCGATCACAAAGCAGAAGATTCCTGTTATTTCTCCAGGAGAATGGACTTGGCAAAACATTGTGTTTGTATAAAATATTTGAACTAGTGAGTCCCGTCTGCAGCTGGTTCCTGGTCCAGACGCAGACCTGCTCTGGTGCTGCGAAGGCTCCAACTTCCACAAGTACAGGAGGAAAATAAATATTCATTCAGCAGATGTTTTAGGACAAAATACTTATTCTTAGACTTAGATTTCTCTTCTCATTGTCCTCATGTTGTCCTCATGTTGTCCTCATGTTGCCCTCATGTTGCCCTCATGTTGCCCTCATGTTGTCCTCATGTTGCCCTCATGTTGTCCTCATGTTGTCCTCATGTTGCCCTCATGTTGTCCTCATGTTGCCCTCATGTTGCCCCCATGTTGTCCTCATGTTGCCCTCATGTTGTCCCCATGTTGCCTTCATGTTGTCTTCATGTTGCCTTCATGTTGCCCTTATGTTGTCCTCATGTTGTCCCCATGTTGCCCTCATGTTGTCCTCATGTTGCCCTCATGTTGTCCCCATGTTGCCCTCATGTTGTCCCCATGTTGCCCTCATGTTGTCCTCATGTTGCCTTCATGTTGTCCTCATGTTGCCCTCATGTTGTCCTCATGTTTCCCTCATGCTGCCCTCATGTTGTCCCCATGTTGCCCTCATGTTGTCCTCATGTTGCCCTCATGTTGCCCTCATGTTGTCTTCATGTTGTCCCAATGTTGCCCTTATGTTGCCCTCATGTTGTCTTCATGTTGTCCACATGTTGCCCTCATGTTGCCCTCATGTTGTCCTCATGTTGTCCTCATGTTTCCCTCATGCTGCCCTCATGTTGCCCTCATGTTGTCCTCATGTTGCCCTCATGTTGCCCTCATGTTGTCCTCATGTTGCCCTCATGTTGCCCTCATGTTGCCCTCATGTTGCCCTCATGTTGTCCTCATGTTGTCCCAATGTTGCCCTTATGTTGTCTTCATGTTGTCTTCATGTTGTCCACATGTTGCCCTCATGTTGCCCTCATGTTGTCTTCATGTTGTCCTCATGTTGTCCTCATGTTGTCTTCATGTTGTCCTCATGTTGTCTTCATGTTGTCTTCATGCTGTCCCCATGTTGCCCTCATGTTGTCCTCATGTTGCCCTCATGTTGTCCTCATGTTGTCTTCATGTTGTCTTCATGCTGTCCCCATGTTGCCCTCATGTTGTCCTCATGTTGCCCTCATGTTGGAGGACAACATGAGGACAACATGAGGGTTAAACCAATGACTTGTAAGAAAATCTAAAGTCTGATTTGTAGATTGGAGGCTAAAATGTGTTGTTGGGGTAATTTGTAGTACAGGTGATGACTTCCTCTCTGCCTCTCAGAGCTGAATTCTTCCGTGTCGGACCATTGGGACATAAGGAGGCCAGGCAGCAGCGGAGGACAGATTTAGACGTGTCCTCCGAGGTCAGGCAACAGGCAGGGAGGGGGACGAGTGGAGCGACAGGTAACTCAGTCACGCTGGTAATGAAATGAAGCTCGCCTCTGGGCTGAAAGGGACAGAGAGAGCTGCCAAACCGTGCTGCATACCTGGGTCAGTGCTGCACAGCACGGCACGTTTTGGCACAGCACGGCACGGCACGGCACGTTTCGGCACAGCAGGGCACAGCACGGCACGGCTCGGCACGGCACGGCACGTTTCGGCACAGCACGGCACAGCACGACACAGCACGGCACGGCACGTTTCGGCACGGCACGGCACAGCACGGCACAGCACGGCACGGCACGGCCCGGCACGGCACGGCTCGGACTCCAGCTACCGCTTCGACCCTTGGGTTGTGTTCCCGTCAACACAAAAAAGTGACGTTTTGGTCACTTTTTCCGACATTTTTGTCACTTTTTCCGACATTTTTGTCACTTTTCCTGACATTTTTGTCACTTTTTCAATGTTGTGGGAGCTTCTTTTTTTTAAGATTTTTTTTTTGGGGCTTTTTCCCTTTATTTCAGAGTGACAGTGGATAATAATAATACTAATTAATACTTTTATTGATCCCCAGTGGGGGAAATTACAATTTACACTTTTTGTTAGTAATCACTACACACCGGCCTGAAACACACACACACACACACACACACACACACACACACACACACACACACACACACACACACACACACACAAGCTCAGGACCTATCCATGCACAAATGGAGAGATGTCGGAGTGTGTGTGTGCTGCCAGCTGGACCAGCGCCCTGACCGGTTGGGAGGGGGGGTTGGGGGGTACGGTGCCTTGCTCAAGGGAACCTGGAGTGCCCAGGAGGTGAAGTGGCATCTCTCCAGCTACCAGTCCGCACTCCGTACGGGGACTTGAACCGACGACCCTCCGGTTCCCAAACCAACCCAACCCCCTACAGACTGAGCTACTGCCCCCCCCCCCCCCCCCCCTAGATAGACAGGAAAGGGGGGATTCCAACCCGGGCCGCTGCAGGACTCAACATGTTGTCTTCATGTTGTCCTCATGTTGTCCTCATGTTGCCCCCATGTTGTCCTCATGTTGTCCTCATTTTGCCCTCATGTTGTCAACATTGATATAGGAAAACATGGGGACAACATGAGGACAACATGAGGACAAAATGAGGACAACATGAAGACAACATGGAACAACATGAGGACAACATGAAGACAACATGAGGGCAACATGAGGACAACATGGGGACAACATGGGGACAACATGAGGACAACATGAGGACAACATGAGGACAACATGAGGACAACATGAGGGCAACATGAGGACAACATGGGGACAACATGGGGACAACATGAGGACAACATGAGGACAACATGAGGACAACATGAGGACAACATGAGGGCAACATGAGGACAACATGGGGACAACATGGGGACAACATGAGGACAACATGAGGGCAACATGAAGACAACATGAGGACAAAATGAGGACAACATGAAGACAACATGAGGGCAACATGAGGGCAACATGAGGACAACATGGGGACAACATGGGGACAACATGGGGACAACATGAGGACAACATGAGGGCAACATGAGGGCAAAAAGAGGACAACATGAAGACAACATGGGGACAACATGAGGACAACATGAGGGCAACATGAAGACAACATGAGGACAAAATGAGGACAACATGAAGACAACATGAGGACAAAATGAGGACAACATGAAGACAACATGGGGACAACATGAGGACAACATGAGGGCAACATGAAGACAACATGAGGACAAAATGAGGACAACATGAAGACAACATGGGGACAACATGAGGACAACATGAGGGCAACATGAAGACAACATGAGGACAAAATGAGGACAACACGAAGACAACATGGGGACAACATGAGGACAACATGAAGACAACATGGGGACAACATGAGGACAACATGAGGGCAACATGAAGACAACATGAAGACAACATGAGGACAACATGAGGACAACATGAAGACAACATGAGGGCAACATGAAGACAACATGAAGGCAACATGAAGACAACATGAGGACAACATGAAGACAACATGGGGACAACATGAGGACAACATGAGGGCAACATGAAGACAACATGAGGACAAAATGAGGACAACATGAAGACAACATGGGGACAACATGAGGACAACATGAAGACAACATGGGGACAACATGAGGACAACATGAGGGCAACATAAAGACAACATGAGGACAACATGAGGGCAACATAAAGACAACATGAGGACAACATGAGGGCAACATAAAGACAACATGAGGACAAAATGAGGACAAAATGAGGACAACATGAAGACAACATGGGGACAACATGAGGACAACATGAAGACAACATGAGGACAAAATGAGGACAACATGAAGACAACATGAGGACAACATGAGGGCAACATGAAGACAACATGAGGACAACATGAGGACAACATGAGGGCAACATAAAGACAACATGGGGACAACATGAGGACAACATGAGGGCAACATAAAGACAACATGAGGACAACATGAGGACAACATGAAGACAAAATGAGGGTTAAACCAATGAAAGATGAGAAAATCTAAAATCTCATGTGTAGATTTGAGGCTGAAATGTGACGCTCCTTTAACGCTTCCTTTTTCTGCTTTAATATCCAAAAGTTGCTTTCTCCCAGCATGCTCGGCTTTGTGACAGGTGAAATATTTATCCAGGGTGAGACGGGGGGACGGACGGGGGACGGGGGGGTTAGGAGTCAAAGGCGTAGACCCCGTGAAGACAAAAGCTATTGAAGAGCTGACAAGCTTGTGCATGGAAGGGCCCAGCATGGCTCGGAAAAAGTGGTTGTAAGCATTAGAAAGTGAGACAAACAGGGGGATAAAAGAAGGGTGTATCTGTGGGCGACTGTGGGCTAGAGGACGCCGTAATCTGGGACTCTTTTTAAAGACATCTCTCCCCGTCAGGATGCGAGGGACGCTCTCACGCTGAGGCCGAGAGAGCGCCTTTCAAACCCGCTTGACTTCTGCCACGGTGGCTGGCCACCACCATCTGATAGCCTTTCTCCTTTTACACAGCGGCCTTTATCGGCCGGCTGAATGGAGACAGACGGCCTCACCTGACCTGAGACAGGAGGGAAGGAGGGAAGGAGAGGAGGGAAGGAGAGGAGGCTGGATGGAGACAGACGGCCTCACCTGACCTGAGACAGGAGGGAAGGAGGGAAGGAGAGGAGGGAAGGAGAGGAGGCTGAATGGAGACAGACGGCCTCACCTGACCTGAGACAGGAGGGAAGGAGGGAAGGAGAGGAGGGAAGGAGAGGAGGCTGGATGGAGACAGACGGCCTCACCTGACCTGAGACAGGAGGGAAGGAGGGAAGGAGAGGAGGGAAGGAGAGGAGGCTGAATGGAGACAGACGGCCTCACCTGAGACAGGAGGGAAGGAGGGAAGGAGAGGAGGGAAGGAGAGGAGGCTGGATGGAGACAGACGGCCTCACCTGACCTGAGACAGGAGGGAAGGAGGGAAGGAGAGGAGGGAAGGAGAGGAGGCTGGATGGAGACAGACGGCCTCACCTGACCTGAGACAGGAGGGAAGGAGGGAAGGAGAAGAGGGAAGGAGAGGAGGCTGAATGGAGACAGACGGCCTCACCTGAGACAGGAGGGAAGGAGGGAAGGAGAGGAGGGAAGGAGAGGAGGCTGAATGGAGACAGACGGCCTCACCTGAGACAGGAGGGAAGGAGGGAAGGAGAGGAGGGAAGGAGAGGAGGGAAGGAGGGAAGGAGAGGAGGGAAGGAGAGGAGGCTGAATGGAGACAGACGGCCTCACCTGAGACAGGAGGGAAGGAGGGAAGGAGAGGAGGGAAGGAGAGGAGGCTGGATGGAGACAGACGGCCTCACCTGACCTGAGACAGGAGGGAAGGAGGGAAGGAGAGGAGGGAAGGAGAGGAGGGAAGGAGAGGAGGCTGAATGGAGACAGACGGCCTCACCTGAGACAGGAGGGAAGGAGGGAAGGAGAGGAGGGAAGGAGAGGAGGCTGGATGGAGACAGACGGCCTCACCTGACCTGAGACAGGAGGGAAGGAGGGAAGGAGAGGAGGGAAGGAGAGGAGGGAAGGAGAGGAGGCTGAATGGAGACAGACGGCCTCACCTGAGACAGGAGGGAAGGAGGGAAGGAGAGGAGGGAAGGAGAGGAGGCTGAATGGAGACAGACGGCCTCACCTGACCTGAGACAGGAGGGAAGGAGGGAAGGAGAGGAGGCTGGATGGAGACAGACGGCCTCACCTGACCTGAGACAGGAGGGAAGGAGAGGAGGGAAGGAGAGGAGGGAAGGAGAGGAGGCTGGATGGAGACAGACGGCCTCACCTGAGACAGGAGGGAAGGAGGGAAGGAGAGGAGGGAAGGAGAGGAGGCTGGATGGAGACAGACGGCCTCACCTGACCTGAGACAGGAGGGAAGGAGGGAAGGAGAGGAGGGAAGGAGAGGAGGGAAGGAGAGGAGGCTGAATGGAGACAGACGGCCTCACCTGAGACAGGAGGGAAGGAGGGAAGGAGAGGAGGGAAGGAGAGGAGGCTGGATGGAGACAGACGGCCTCACCTGACCTGAGACAGGAGGGAAGGAGGGAAGGAGAGGAGGGAAGGAGAGGAGGCTGGATGGAGACAGACGGCCTCACCTGACCTGAGACAGGAGGGAAGGAGGGAAGGAGAGGAGGGAAGGAGAGGAGGCTGAATGGAGACAGACGGCCTCACCTGAGACAGGAGGGAAGGAGGGAAGGAGAGGAGGGAAGGAGAGGAGGCTGGATGGAGACAGACGGCCTCACCTGACCTGAGACAGGAGGGAAGGAGGGAAGGAGAGGAGGGAAGGAGAGGAGGCTGAATGGAGACAGACGGCCTCACCTGAGACAGGAGGGAAGGAGGGAAGGAGAGGAGGGAAGGAGAGGAGGCTGGATGGAGACAGACGGCCTCACCTGACCTGAGACAGGAGGGAAGGAGGGAAGGAGAGGAGGGAAGGAGAGGAGGCTGGATGGAGACAGACGGCCTCACCTGACCTGAGACAGGAGGGAAGGAGGGAAGGAGAAGAGGGAAGGAGAGGAGGCTGAATGGAGACAGACGGCCTCACCTGAGACAGGAGGGAAGGAGGGAAGGAGAGGAGGGAAGGAGAGGAGGCTGAATGGAGACAGACGGCCTCACCTGAGACAGGAGGGAAGGAGGGAAGGAGGGAAGGAGAGGAGGGAAGGAGAGGAGGCTGAATGGAGACAGACGGCCTCACCTGAGACAGGAGGGAAGGAGGGAAGGAGAGGAGGGAAGGAGAGGAGGCTGGATGGAGACAGACGGCCTCACCTGACCTGAGACAGGAGGGAAGGAGGGAAGGAGAGGAGGGAAGGAGAGGAGGGAAGGAGAGGAGGCTGAATGGAGACAGACGGCCTCACCTGAGACAGGAGGGAAGGAGGGAAGGAGAGGAGGGAAGGAGAGGAGGCTGGATGGAGACAGACAGCCTCACCTGACCTGAGACAGGAGGGAAGGAGGGAAGGAGAGGAGGGAAGGAGAGGAGGGAAGGAGAGGAGGCTGAATGGAGACAGACGGCCTCACCTGAGACAGGAGGGAAGGAGGGAAGGAGAGGAGGGAAGGAGAGGAGGCTGAATGGAGACAGACGGCCTCACCTGACCTGAGACAGGAGGGAAGGAGGGAAGGAGAGGAGGCTGGATGGAGACAGACGGCCTCACCTGACCTGAGACAGGAGGGAAGGAGAGGAGGCTGAATGGAGACAGACGGCCTCACCTGAGACAGGAGGGAAGGAGGGAAGGAGAGGAGGGAAGGAGAGGAGGCTGGATGGAGACAGACGGCCTCACCTGACCTGAGACAGGAGGGAAGGAGGGAAGGAGAGGAGGGAAGGAGAGGAGGCTGAATGGAGACAGACGGCCTCACCTGAGACAGGAGGGAAGGAGAGGAGGGAAGGAGAGGAGGCTGAATGGAGACAGACGGCCTCACCTGAGACAGGAGGGAAGGAGGGAAGGAGAGGAGGGAAGGAGAGGAGGCTGGATGGAGACAGACGGCCTCACCTGACCTGAGACAGGAGGGAAGGAGGGAAGGAGAGGAGGGAAGGAGAGGAGGCTGGATGGAGACAGACGGCCTCACCTGACCTGAGACAGGAGGGAAGGAGGGAAGGAGAAGAGGGAAGGAGAGGAGGCTGAATGGAGACAGACGGCCTCACCTGAGACAGGAGGGAAGGAGGGAAGGAGAGGAGGGAAGGAGAGGAGGCTGAATGGAGACAGACGGCCTCACCTGAGACAGGAGGGAAGGAGGGAAGGAGAGGAGGGAAGGAGAGGAGGCTGAATGGAGACAGACGGCCTCACCTGAGACAGGAGGGAAGGAGGGAAGGAGAGGAGGGAAGGAGAGGAGGCTGGATGGAGACAGACGGCCTCACCTGACCTGAGACAGGAGGGAAGGAGGGAAGGAGAGGAGGGAAGGAGAGGAGGCTGAATGGAGACAGACGGCCTCACCTGAGACAGGAGGGAAGGAGGGAAGGAGAGGAGGGAAGGAGAGGAGGCTGGATGGAGACAGACGGCCTCACCTGACCTGAGACAGGAGGGAAGGAGGGAAGGAGAGGAGGGAAGGAGAGGAGGCTGGATGGAGACAGACGGCCTCACCTGAGACAGGAGGGAAGGAGGGAAGGAGAGGAGGGAAGTAGAGGAGGCTGAATGGAGACAGACGGCCTCACCTGACCTGAGACAGGAGGGAAGGAGGGAAGGAGAGGAGGCTGGATGGAGACAGACGGCCTCACCTGACCTGAGACAGGAGGGAAGGAGGGAAGGAGAGGAGGGAAGGAGAGGAGGCTGAATGGAGACAGACGGCCTCACCTGAGACAGGAGGGAAGGAGGGAAGGAGAGGAGGGAAGGAGAGGAGGCTGGATGGAGACAGACGGCCTCACCTGACCTGAGACAGGAGGGAAGGAGGGAAGGAGAGGAGGGAAGGAGAGGAGGGAAGGAGAGGAGGCTGAATGGAGACAGACGGCCTCACCTGAGACAGGAGGGAAGGAGGGAAGGAGAGGAGGGAAGGAGAGGAGGCTGGATGGAGACAGACGGCCTCACCTGACCTGAGACAGGAGGGAAGGAGGGAAGGAGAGGAGGGAAGGAGAGGAGGCTGAATGGAGACAAACGGCCTCACCTGAGACAGGAGGGAAGGAGGGAAGGAGAGGAGGGAAGGAGAGGAGGCTGAATGGAGACAGACGGCCTCACCTGAGACAGGAGGGAAGGAGGGAAGGAGAGGAGGGAAGGAGAGGAGGCTGGATGGAGACAGACGGCCTCACCTGACCTGAGACAGGAGGGAAGGAGGGAAGGAGAGGAGGGAAGGAGAGGAGGCTGGATGGAGACAGACGGCCTCACCTGACCTGAGACAGGAGGGAAGGAGGGAAGGAGAAGAGGGAAGGAGAGGAGGCTGAATGGAGACAGACGGCCTCACCTGACCTGAGACAGGAGGGAAGGAGGGAAGGAGAGGAGGGAAGGAGAGGAGGCTGAATGGAGACAGACGGCCTCACCTGAGACAGGAGGGAAGGAGGGAAGGAGAGGAGGGAAGGAGAGGAGGGAAGGAGGGAAGGAGAGGAGGGAAGGAGAGGAGGCTGAATGGAGACAGACGGCCTCACCTGAGACAGGAGGGAAGGAGGGAAGGAGAGGAGGGAAGGAGAGGAGGCTGGATGGAGACAGACGGCCTCACCTGACCTGAGACAGGAGGGAAGGAGGGAAGGAGAGGAGGGAAGGAGAGGAGGGAAGGAGAGGAGGCTGAATGGAGACAGACGGCCTCACCTGAGACAGGAGGGAAGGAGGGAAGGAGAGGAGGGAAGGAGAGGAGGCTGGATGGAGACAGACGGCCTCACCTGACCTGAGACAGGAGGGAAGGAGGGAAGGAGAGGAGGGACGGAGAGGAGGCTGGATGGAGACAGACGGCCTCACCTGACCTGAGACAGGAGGGAAGGAGGGAAGGAGAGGAGGGAAGGAGAGGAGGGAAGGAGAGGAGGCTGAATGGAGACAGACGGCCTCACCTGAGACAGGAGGGAAGGAGGGAAGGAGAGGAGGGAAGGAGAGGAGGCTGAATGGAGACAGACGGCCTCACCTGACCTGAGACAGGAGGGAAGGAGGGAAGGAGAGGAGGCTGGATGGAGACAGACGGCCTCACCTGACCTGAGACAGGAGGGAAGGAGAGGAGGGAAGGAGAGGAGGGAAGGAGAGGAGGCTGAATGGAGACAGATGGCCTCACCTGAGACAGGAGGGAAGGAGAGGAGGGAAGGAGAGGAGGCTGAATGGAGACAGACGGCCTCACCTGAGACAGGAGGGAAGGAGGGAAGGAGAGGAGGGAAGGAGAGGAGGCTGGATGGAGACAGACGGCCTCACCTGACCTGAGACAGGAGGGAAGGAGGGAAGGAGAGGAGGCTGGATGGAGACAGACGGCCTCACCTGACCTGAGACAGGAGGGAAGGAGGGAAGGAGAAGAGGGAAGGAGAGGAGGCTGAATGGAGACAGACGGCCTCACCTGAGACAGGAGGGAAGGAGGGAAGGAGAGGAGGGAAGGAGAGGAGGCTGAATGGAGACAGACGGCCTCACCTGAGACAGGAGGGAAGGAGGGAAGGAGAGGAGGGAAGGAGAGGAGGGAAGGAGGGAAGGAGAGGAGGGAAGGAGAGGAGGCTGAATGGAGACAGACGGCCTCACCTGAGACAGGAGGGAAGGAGGGAAGGAGAGGAGGGAAGGAGAGGAGGCTGGATGGAGACAGACGGCCTCACCTGACCTGAGACAGGAGGGAAGGAGGGAAGGAGAGGAGGGAAGGAGAGGAGGCTGAATGGAGACAGACGGCCTCACCTGAGACAGGAGGGAAGGAGGGAAGGAGAGGAGGGAAGGAGAGGAGGCTGGATGGAGACAGACGGCCTCACCTGACCTGAGACAGGAGGGAAGGAGGGAAGGAGAGGAGGGAAGGAGAGGAGGCTGGATGGAGACAGACGGCCTCACCTGAGACAGGAGGGAAGGAGGGAAGGAGAGGAGGGAAGTAGAGGAGGCTGAATGGAGACAGACGGCCTCACCTGACCTGAGACAGGAGGGAAGGAGGGAAGGAGAGGAGGCTGGATGGAGACAGACGGCCTCACCTGACCTGAGACAGGAGGGAAGGAGGGAAGGAGAGGAGGGAAGGAGAGGAGGCTGAATGGAGACAGACGGCCTCACCTGAGACAGGAGGGAAGGAGGGAAGGAGAGGAGGGAAGGAGAGGAGGCTGGATGGAGACAGACGGCCTCACCTGACCTGAGACAGGAGGGAAGGAGGGAAGGAGAGGAGGGAAGGAGAGGAGGCTGAATGGAGACAGACGGCCTCACCTGAGACAGGAGGGAAGGAGGGAAGGAGAGGAGGGAAGGAGAGGAGGCTGAATGGAGACAGACGGCCTCACCTGAGACAGGAGGGAAGGAGGGAAGGAGAGGAGGGAAGGAGAGCTGAATGGAGACAGACGGCCTCACCTGACCTGAGACAGGAGGGAAGGAGGGAAGGAGAGGAGGGAAGGAGAGGAGGCTGGATGGAGACAGACGGCCTCACCTGAGACAGGAGGGAAGAAGGGAAGGAGAGGAGGGAAGGAGAGGAGGGAAGGAGAGGAGGCTGGATGGAGACAGACGGCCTCACCTGACCTGAGACAGGAGGGAAGGAGGGAAGGAGAGGAGGGAAGGAGAGGAGGCTGGATGGAGACAGACGGCCTCACCTGACCTGAGACAGGAGGGAAGGAGGGAAGGAGAGGAGGGAAGGAGAGGAGGCTGGATGGAGACAGACAGCCTCACCTGAGACAGGAGGGAAGGAGGGAAGGAGAGGAGGGAAGGAGAGGAGGCTGGATGGAGACAGACGGCCTCACCTGACCTGAGACAGGAGGGAAGGAGGGAAGGAGAGGAGGGAAGGAGAGGAGGGATGGACGTAGGGAAGGAGAGGAGGGATGGACGTAGGGAAGGAGAGGAGGGATGAACGTAGGGAAGGAGAGGAGGGAAGGAGAGGAGGGATGGACGTAGGGAAGGAGAGGAGGGAAGGAGAGGAGGGATGGACGTAGGGAAGGAGAGGAGGGATGGACGTAGGGAAGGAGAGGAGGGAAGGAGAGGAGGGATGGACGTAGGGAAGGAGAGGAGGGATGGACGTAGGGAAGGAGAGGAGGGATGGACGTAGGGAAGGAGAGGAGGGATGGACGTAGGGAAGGAGAGGAGGGAAGGAGAGGAGGGATGGACGTAGGGAAGGAGAGGAGGGAAGGAGAGGAGGGATGGACGTAGGGAAGGAGAGGAGGGATGGACGTAGGGAAGGAGAGGAGGGATGGACGTAGGGAAGGAGAGGAGGGATGGACGTAGGGAAGGAGGAGCCAATCAGAGAGTCCACAGGTCAGTATGTCATAATTAACAATGTCAGGAGCCAATAAAATAGGAATAAATTCATGTAAAATAGGAATAAATTCAGTGTTGGTCCCTTACGCAACAGAGCAGGGATCAGTGGCCAGACCCCCCCCCCCCCCGCCCCCCCATGGTTCTGCATGTCTCCATGTCCCTGAATCCGGTTTATAGGACCAGATGTTCGCCCCAGCATGGCTCGTACAGCAACAACTAATTTGTTGTGGTATTTACGAGAACACGCTGCGGCGACACAAGTTCAACAGGATCCAGGAAGCGACGGCCTGGAACGAGAAGAAGAAGAAGAACAACAACAACAACAACCCCCGAGTGCCCCGAGGTCACAATGAACTGTCACATGGGGCCGATCGCCGGGCTTTAATGTGGGCAAACAAGACATGAAAGGGAGCCATAAAGAGTCCAATGAATAGATAATCCATCTCTCTTATGGGGGACGCTTGACAAACGAGGGGTGTTGGGAAGTTTACTGCACCCAGAACGGCCTCGTCTTCAATCAGGTGTCATTGTCCCGAAGACATTTAATGCTTAGGTTTCTTCACAAAACGCACATTAAGAATCAGACGCCACCTTAAATCTCTCTCTATAGCAGCGTGGAAATCCACCTTAAATCTCTCTTTATAGCAGCGTGGAAATCCACCTTAAATCTCTCTCTATAGCAGCGTGGAAATCCACCTTAAATCTCTCTTTATAGCAGCGTGGAAATCCACCTTAAATCTCTCTCTATAGCAGCGTGGAAATCCACCTTAAATCTCTCTCTATAGCAACGTGGAAATCCACCTTAAATCTCTCTCTATAGCAGCGTGGAAATCCACCTTAAATCTCTCTTGTCGAGGCCTTTTCTATAGCAGCGTGGAAATCCACCTTAAATCTCTGTCTATAGCAGCGTGGAAATCCACCTTAAATCTCTCCTGTCGAGGCCTTTTCTATAGCAGCGTGGAAATCCACCTTAAATCTCTCTCTATAGCAACGTGGAAATCCACCTTAAATCTCTCTCTATAGCAGCGTGGAAATCCACCTTAAATCTCTCCTGTCGAGGCCTTTTCTATAGCAGCGTGGAAATCCACCTTAAATCTCTCTCTATAGCAGCGTGGAAATCCACCTTAAATCTCTCCTGTCGAGGCCTTTTCTATAGCAGCGTGGAAATCCACCTTAAATCTCTCTCTATAGCAACGTGGAAATCCACCTTAAATCTCTCTCTATAGCAGCGTGGAAATCCACCTTAAATCTCTCTCTATAGCAACGTGGAAATCCACCTTAAATCTCTCTCTATAGCAGCGTGGAAATCCACCTTAAATCTCTCTCTATAGCAGCGTGGAAATCCACCTTAAATCTCTCTCTATAGCAGCGTGGAAATCCACCTTAAATCTCTCCTGTCGAGGCCTTTTCTATAGCAGCGTGGAAATCCACCTTAAATCTCTGTCTATAGCAGCGTGGAAATCCACCTTAAATCTCTCCTGTCGAGGCCTTTTCTATAGCAGCGTGGAAATCCACCTTAAATCTCTCTCTATAGCAACGTGGAAATCCACCTTAAATCTCTCTCTATAGCAGCGTGGAAATCCACCTTAAATCTCTCTCTATAGCAGCGTGGAAATCCACCTTAAATCTCTCCTGTCGAGGCCTTTTCTATAGCAGCGTGGAAATCCACCTTAAATCTCTCTCTATAGCAACGTGGAAATCCACCTTAAATCTCTCTCTATAGTAGCGTGGAAATCCACCTTAAATCTCTCTCTATAGCAGCGTGGAAATCCACCTTAAATCTCTCCTGTCGAGGCCTTTTCTATAGCAGCGTGGAAATCCACCTTAAATCTCTCTCTATAGCAGCGTGGAAATCCACCTTAAATCTCTCCTGTCGAGGCCTTTTCTATAGCAGCGTGGAAATCCACCTTAAATCTCTCTCTATAGCAACGTGGAAATCCACCTTAAATCTCTCTCTATAGCAGCGTGGAAATCCACCTTAAATCTCTCTCTATAGCAGCGTGGAAATCCACCTTAAATCTCTCCTGTCGAGGCCTTTTCTATAGCAGCGTGGAAATCCACCTTAAATCTCTCTCTATAGCAGCGTGGAAATCCACCTTAAATCTCTCCTGTCGAGGCCTTTTCTATAGCAGCGTGGAAATCCACCTTAAATCTCTCTCTATAGCAACGTGGAAATCCACCTTAAATCTCTCTCTATAGCAGCGTGGAAATCCACCTTAAATCTCTCTCTATAGCAGCGTGGAAATCCACCTTAAATCTCTCCTGTCGAGGCCTTTTCTATAGCAGCGTGGAAATCCACCTTAAATCTCTCTCTATAGCAACGTGGAAATCCACCTTAAATCTCTCTCTATAGCAGCGTGGAAATCCACCTTAAATCTCTCTCTATAGCAGCGTGGAAATCCACCTTAAATCTCTCCTGTCGAGGCCTTTTCTATAGCAGCGTGGAAATCCACCTTAAATCTCTCTCTATAGCAACGTGGAAATCCACCTTAAATCTCTCTCTATAGCAGCGTGGAAATCCACCTTAAATCTCTCCTGTCGAGGCCTTTTCTATAGCAGCGTGGAAATCCACCTTAAATCTCTGTCTATAGCAGCGTGGAAATCCACCTTAAATCTCTCCTGTCGAGGCCTTTTCTATAGCAGCGTGGAAATCCACCTTAAATCTCTCTCTATAGCAACGTGGAAATCCACCTTAAATCTCTCTCTATAGCAGCGTGGAAATCCACCTTAAATCTCTCTCTATAGCAGCGTGGAAATCCACCTTAAATCTCTCCTGTCGAGGCCTTTTCTATAGCAGCGTGGAAATCCACCTTAAATCTCTCTCTATAGCAACGTGGAAATCCACCTTAAATCTCTCT
Organism: Etheostoma nigrum; assembly: GCA_029931835.1. NCBI lineage: Eukaryota > Metazoa > Chordata > Actinopteri > Perciformes > Percidae > Etheostoma > Etheostoma nigrum. Next base: position 14,682,946 of record CM057260.1, read on the forward strand.
CTATAGCAGCGTGGAAATCCACCTTAAATCTCTCTCTATAGCAGCGTGGAAATCCACCTTAAATCTCTCTCTATAGCAGCGTGGAAATCCACCTTAAATCTCTCTCTATAGCAGCGTGGAAATCCACCTTAAATCTCTCCTGTCGAGGCCTTTTCTATAGCAGCGTGGAAATCCACCTTAAATCTCTCTCTATAGCAGCGTGGAAATCCACCTTAAATCTCTCCTGTCGAGGCCTTTTCTATAGCAGCGTGGAAATCCACCTTAAATCTCTCTCTATAGCAACGTGGAAATCCACCTTAAATCTCTCCTGTCGAGGCCTTTTCTATAGCAGCGTGGAAATCCACCTTAAATCTCTCTCTATAGCAACGTGGAAATCCACCTTAAATCTCTCTCTATAGCAGCGTGGAAATCCACCTTAAATCTCTCCTGTCGAGGCCTTTTCTATAGCAGCGTGGAAATCCACCTTAAATCTCTCCTGTCGAGGCCTTTTCTATAGCAGCGTGGAAAGCAGAGGGTTAATCAGCGCTATAGCGCACTAATTGGCAGAGACTGTGGTTTTCCCATGACCCCCTCTACACCCGTTATTAGCCATGTTGTTGTGGAAAAGCAGGACTATCATATAGGGCTGCACAAACATCACAATTAGCACAATTTGACCAAAATAAATGGCCCAGCCGGCGGGCCAAACCCCGCGCTGAACTCTGGAGTAAACACAAACCACGGATCTGAAACGGGAGAAAGAGGCTGAAAGAGTTCCTCCAACATGACATGATGGCTCTCGTCTGAGGAAGACCTAGACCAGGTCTAGACCGCTCTGAAATTTACAGATAGAGCAGGTCTAGACCGCTCTATAATTTACAGATAGAGCAGGTCTAGACCACTCTATAATTTAAGTTTTATGGTAAATTATATTATTTTATTTTGTAATGTGTAGGCTAGAGCTTTAACCCTCATGTTGTCTTCATGTTGTCTTCATGTTGTCCCCATGTTGTCCTCATGTTGCCTTCATGTTGCCCTCATGTTGTCTTCATGTTGTCCTCATGTTGTCCTCATGTTGTCTTCATGTCGCCCTCAAGTTGTTCTCATGTTGTCCTCATGTTGTCTTCATGTTGTCTTCATTTTGTCTTCATGTTGTCCTCATGTTGTCCTCATGTTGTCTTCATGTTGTCCTCAAGTTGTTCTCATGTTGTCCTCATGTTGTCTTCATGTTATCCTCATTTTGTCTTCATGTTGTCCTCATGTTGTCCTCATGTTGTCCTCATGTTGCCCTCATGTTGCCTTCATGTTGTCTTCATGTTGTCTTCATGTTGTCCTCATGTTGCCCTCATGTTGCCTTCATGTTGTCTTCATGTTGTCTTCATGTCGCCCTCAAGTTGTTCTCATGTTGTCCTCATGTTGTCTTCATGTTGTCTTCATTTTGTCTTCATGTTGTCCTCATGTTGTCCTCATGTTGTCTTCATGTTGTCCTCAAGTTGTTCTCATGTTGTCCTCATGTTGTCTTCACGTTGTCCTCATTTTGTCTTCATGTTGTCCTCATGTTGCCCTCATGTTGTCCTCATGTTGCCCTCATGTTGCCTTCATGTTGTCTTCATGTTGTCCTCATGTTGCCCTCATGTTGCCTTCATGTTGTCTTCATGTTGTCTTTATGTCGCCCTCAAGTTGTTCTCATGTTGTCCTCATGTTGTCTTCATGTTGTCTTCATTTTGTCTTCATGTTGTCCTCATGTTGTCCTCATGTTGCCCTCATGTTGTCCTCATGTTGCCCTCATGTTGCCTTCATGTTGCCTTCATGTTGTCTTCATGTTGTCTTTATGTCGCCCTCAAGTTGTTCTCATGTTGTCCTCATGTTGTCTTCATGTTGTCCTCATTTTGTCTTCATGTTGTCCTCATGTTGTCCTCATGTTGCCCTCATGTTGTCCTCATGTTGCCCTCATGTTGCCTTCATGTTGCCTTCATGTTGTCTTCATGTTGTCCTCATGTTGCCCTCATGTTGCCTTCATGTTGCCCTCATGTTGTCCTCATGTTGTCCTCATGTTGTCTTCATGTTGCCCTCATGTTGTCCTCATGTTGTCCTCATGTTGCCCTCATGTTGCCCTCATGTCGCCCTCATGTTGCCTTCATGTTGCCCTCATGTTGTCCTCATGTTGTCCCCATGTTGTCTTCATGTTGCCCTCATGTTGTCCTCATGTTGTCCTCATGTTGTCTTCATGTTGTCCTCAAGTTGTTCTCATGTTGTCCTCATGTTGTCTTCATGTTGTCCTCATTTTGTCTTCATGTTGTCCTCATGTTGCCCTCATGTTGCCTTCATGTTGCCTTCATGTTGTCTTCATGTTGTCTTCATGTTGTCCTCAAGTTGTTCTCATGTTGCCTTCATGTTGTCTTCATGTTGCCCTCATGTTGTCCTCATGTTGTCCTCATGTTGTCTTCATGTTGCCCTCATGTTGTCCTCATGTTGTCCTCATGTTGCCCTCATGTTGTCTTCATGTTGCCCTCATGTTGTCCTCATGTTGCCCTCATGTTGTCCTCATGTTGCCCTCATGTTGCCCTCATGTTGTCCTCATGTTGCCCTCATGTTGTCTTCATGTTGTCCTCATGTTGTCTTCATGTTGTCCTCATTTTGTCTTCATGTTGTCCTCATGTTGTCTTCATGTTGTCCTTATGTTGCCCTCATGTTGCCTTCATGTTGTCTTCATGTTGCCCTCATGTTGTCCTCATGTTGTCCTCATGTTGTCTTCATGTTGCCCTCATGTTGTCCTCATGTTGTCCTCATGTTGCCCTCATGTTGTCTTCATGTTGCCCTCATGTTGTCCTCATGTTGCCCTCATGTTGTCCTCATGTTGCCCTCATGTTGCCCTCATGTTGTCCTCATGTTGCCCTCATGTTGTCTTCATGTTGTCCTCATGTTGTCTTCATGTTGTCCTCATTTTGTCTTCATGTTGTCCTCATGTTGTCCTCATGTTGTCCTCATGTTGCCTTCATGTTGTCCTCATGTTGTCCCCATGTTGTCCTCATGTTGTCCTCATGTTGTCCCCATGTTGTCCTCATGTTGTCCTAATGTTGTCCCCATGTTGTCCCCATGTTGTCCCCATGTTGTCCCCATGTTGTCCTCATGTTGTCCTCATGTTGTCCCCATGTTGTCCTCATGTTGTCCTCATGTTGTCCCCATGTTGTCCTCATGTTGTCCTCATGTTGTCCCCATGTTGTCCTCATGTTGTCCCCATGTTGTCCCCATGTTGTCCTCATGTTGTCCTCGTGTTGTCCCCATGTTGTCTTCATGTTGTCTTCGTGTTGTCCTCATGTTGTCCTCATGTTGTCCTCATGTTGTCTTCATGTTGTCCTCATGTTGTCCTATATCAATGTTCTTTTTAATTCCCCAAAATAACATGATTGATTCCACCCAACGCTCTTTGCCAAGTACAAATCTCTACTTTCATTAATTTTGGGGCGTCTTATTCAATTTTATAGCATTGTAAAACAAATGGAAGTGTTTTTGAAATAGTATTGAGTAAAAGTTGACATATTCCAGTCTGTGATTATCATCAACATCCATTCCTTTAATTTTAGTCTCAATAATTCCTAATTTCTGCTTTTCTAACTCAAACATTAGGTATAATTTCCTATAAATGAGGTTTATTGACCATAAATTCCAAAAATAACTAAAACTAAAGTTAAGAAGTTAGTGTTGGAACGAATCTGGAAACTGGGGACAGATACAGACTCAGATCTGTTCTTCCAGTCCATGGAGACCAGCTCAGTCCAACTGTAGACTCCGGATGAGACTGACACCTCGTTCCTCATGTCCCCCCCCCCACACCCGCCTCCCCAAATTGACCCGTCCTAACCACGGCAACTAGGAAGCATGCATAGCTAACGCCGGCTGGATTGTGTGGAGGCTTTTGTCCGGCCTGCAGGCTCGCAGAGAAGACTCGATCTTTGGCATCAAAACCTGATCCACTATCCATTTTTTTAGGGCCCCCCCTGGACAAAGCTGACATGCATAATATGAAATGTATTCCCAGGCCAGGCCAGGCCAGGCCAGGCCAGGCCAGGCCAGTTAAAATTCATTTTATTAAACTGTTTACCCGGGCAAAACAATGGGCGGCGGTCACGCCTGTTATTTGCCGATTTATCGGAGGAGCGGCGAAAGAAAGAATTGGACGGCATGCAGGGGGGGGGGGGGGGCAGTTGGGTGGAGGGGGGGGCAGAATAGATGCACTTAAAAAGCACTTCTTTCACCGTTACTCCTTTGGCCGTCGTCGGCTGGACAAAAGGATGAAAAAGCCCCGGCACCGAGCGCTCCTTTCACTCGGCACAGCTCGTCATTGTGTCGGCAAAATGAGACAATTTCCATAAGCGATTGGGGGGACAATGTCTTAAACAAGCGTGCACGCAGGGGGACAATGAGAGGACACAAAAGGGCTGTCCTGGATTGTCTCGGTGTGGCCAGTCCTTGTGTTACAGTAGACGAGCTTTTGATGATCTCCACGTTAATGGATTCACTCATTAGGCCTTGTTTTCACAGTTTCCCTTAGATGCACAGTGCTTAGACTGGGATACTGGGATATATATATAGAGATAGGGGACATAGAAAGGGAACTGTCCTCCACAACGACTCATGTACAGGAAGCTTTTTCTGATCTGATTGACAGGACAACAACAACAAATCAATGTTGGATACATAGATATGTAGATATGTAGATAGGTAGATGTAGATAGGTAGATATATAGATAAATAGATATGCAGATATGTAGATAGGTAGATATATAGATAAATAGATATGCAGATATGTAGATATGTAGATAGATAGATAGATATATAGATATATAGATAATAGATATGTAGATATGTAGATAGATAGATAGAGTGCAACCATAAGAGTTAAACCCATGTGTCTACAGAAGGACCCGCTGGCTGTTGTTAGGACCCGGGTCCTAACGTCCTGCTGCCTGGACCCGGGTCCTAACGTCCTGCTGCCTGGACCCGGGTCCTAACGCCCTGCTGCCTGGACCCGGGTCCTAACGTCCTGCTGCCTGTTGTTGACTGGACCCGTGTCCTAACGCCCTGTTGACGGGACCCGGGTCCTAACGCCCTGCTGCCTGGACCCGGGTCCTAACGCCCTGCTGCTGCATCCCATTTCCCTCTGATCCGACTAGCACATGTGACTGTAATCAAGTAGTGTGAGAACTCATCTCCGCCCGTCTCCACCCAACTCCACCCATCTCACCCGTCTCCACCCAACTCCACCCGTCTCCACCCATCTCCACCCGTCTCCACCCATCTCCACCCGTCTCCACCCAACTCCACCCGTCTCCACCCAACTCCACCCGTCTCCACCCGTCTCCACCCGTCTCCACCCAACTCCACCCAACTCCACCTGTCTCCACCCATCTCCACCCGTCTCCACCCATCTCCACCCGTCTCCACCCGTCTCCACCCAACTCCACCCAACTCCACCCGTCTCCACCCGTCTCCACCCGTCTCCACCCAACTCCACCCAACTCCACCTGTCTCCACCCAACTCCACCCGTCTCCACCCATCTCCACCCAACTCCACCCAACTCCACCTTTCTCCACCCATCTCCACCCGTCTCCACCCATCTCCACCCGTCTCCGCCCATCTCCACCCGTCTCCGCCCATCTCCACCCGTCTCCATCCGCCCCGAGGCCGTGATGTCAGAGCGGAGCGAGGAGACAAGGCTATCTGAGGACACCAACAAGCTCCACTTAGCTCCTCAGGGGAGGAAGAGCGGATGATGATGATGATGAGGATCAACATGGGAACCAGAGTGCTTTATCCACGCACACACACACACACATGTACACACACACACACACACACACATGTACACACACGCACACAAACACATGTACACACACCCCCACACATGTACACACACACACACACGTACACACACACACCCACACACACACATTTACACACACACACCCACACATTTACACACACACACCCACACATACATGTACACACACACACACGTACACACACACACACGCACACAAACACATGTACACACACACACACACAAACACATGTACACACACACAAACACGCTATACACTCTCGTACTCCTTCCATGTCATAGGCGTACAAAACACACACACACACACACACACACACACACACACACACACACCCCCTGCAGTGCTTCACACTGCAGTTCAGTGATGCTGCGAGATGGGACATCGCATGATTGGGAGCAGAATAATGTGTGTGTGTGTGTGTGTGTGTGTGTGTGTGTGCGTTGAGGCCTTTTCTTTAGTTGTACTCTACACACACACACACACACACACACACACTCACGTCATTGGAGTGGCCCCCTGCTGCGTTCCTATCAGCGTCAGCACTGAATCGGCGCGCTCAAGCAGCAGTAAAGCCCCCAAAATCTGCCTCCACTGACCCTGTGCGCACAATAAAGTGCATCTAATTACTGGCGCATGCACGCCCGGCTCTCCCGGCGCGCCGCTCCCTGGCATCGGCCGCGGATATTTACCAAAAGGCAACCGGAGCGCGGGCCAACTTCTCAGAGAGATATACCGTTTTTGGACAGCTTAAGCCTTTTCCGGGTGATGCGCTGCACGCTGCTCGCCTCGGGACGAAGCCAAGTGTAACACGGGGGTCAGTCATTGGTCAGCAGCCTTTAGATGGAGGGGGGTGGAGGGGGGAGGGGGGGGGAGACATAGATAGTCTCTCGTTAGCATCTCGTTAGCATCTCGGCTGTATGATTTTTTAACTATTTATTTGTATGATACAGCTGCAAATAAGTATTTGAACACCTGTCTATCAGCTAGAATTCTGACCCTCAAAGACCTGTTAGTCTGCCTTCAAAATGTCCACCTCCACTCCATTTATTATCCTAAATTAGATGCACCTGTTTGAGGTCGTTAGCTGCATAAAGACACCTGTCCACCCCATACAATCAGTAAGAATCCAACTACTAACATGGCCAAGACCAAAGAGCTGTCCAAAGACACTAGAGACTAAATTGTACACCTCCACTCCATTTATTATCCTGAATTAGATGCACCTGTTTGAGGTCGTTAGCTGCATAAAGACACCTGTCCACCCCATACAATCAGTAAGAATCCAACTACTAACATGGCCAAGACCAAAGAGCTGTCCAAAGACACTAGAGACTAAATTGTACACCTCCACTCCATTTATTATCCTAAATTAGATAAGCACCTGTTTGAGGTCGTTAGCTGCATAAAGACACCTGTCCACCCCATACAATCAGTAAGAATCCAACTACTAACATGGCCAAGACCAAAGAGCTGTCCAAAGACACTAGAGACAAAATTGTACACCTCAAAAAGGTCCACTGTTGGAGCAATCATTAGAAAATGGAAGAAGCTAAACATGACTGTCAATCTCCCTCGGACTGGGGCTCCATGCAAGATCTCACCTCGTGGGGTCTCAATGATCCTAAGAAAGGTGAGAAATCAGCCCAGAACTACACGGGAGGAGCTGGTCCAGGACCTGGAAAGAGCTGGGACCACCGTTTCCAAGGTTACTGTTGGTAATACACTAAGACGTCATGGTTTGAAATCACGCATGGCACCATACACTCTCGTACTTCTTCCATCTCATGGGCATACAAAACACCCCCCCCCCAGGAGCACTGGGGGTTACAACCACCACTAACTGCCCCGTGGTGTAAAGCCATGCATATAAGCCTTTAAAATGTCCCTGTCTTCACAAAACAAGCCAAGACTGAGTATCTGTTTTAAGTTTTATTTTGTAGGAATATCCTCAGACTGAGTCTCTGTTGTAAGTTTTATTTTGTAGGGTTGAGTCTGTGTTGTGAGTTTTATTTTGTAGGAATATCCTCAGACTGAGTCTCTGTTTTAAGTTTTATTTTGTAGGAGTATCCTCAGACTGAGTCTCTGTTCTAAGTTTTATTTTGTAGGGACATCTTCAGACTGAGTCTCTGTTTTAAGTTTTATTTTGTAGGGATATCCTCAGACTGAGTCTCTGTTTTAAGTTTTATTTTGTAGGAGTATCCTCAGACTGAGTCTCTGTTTTAAGTTTTATTTTGTAGGAATATCCTCAGACTGAGTCTCTGTTGTAAGTTTTATTTTGTAGGAATATCCTCAGACTGAGTCTCTGTTTTAAGTTTTATTTTGTAGGAATATCCTCAGACTGAGTCTCTGTTGTAAGTTTTATTTTGTAGGAATATCCTCAGACTGAGTCTCTGTTTTAAGTTTTATTTTGTAGGAATATCCTCAGACTGAGTCTCTGTTGTAAGTTTTATTTTGTAGGAATATCCTCAGACTGAGTCTCTGTTTTAAGTTTTATTTTGTAGGAATATCCTCAGACTGAGTCTCTGTTGTAAGTTTTATTTTGTAGGAATATCCTCAGACTGAGTCTCTGTTTTAAGTTTTATTTTGTAGGAATATCCTCAGACTGAGTCTCTGTTGTAAGTTTTATTTTGTAGGAATATCCTCAGACTGAGTCTCTGTTTTAAGTTTTATTTTGTAGGGATATCCTCAGACTGAGTCTCTGTTGTAAGTTTTATTTTGTAGGAATATCCTCAGACTGAGTCTCTGTTTTAAGTTTTATTTTGTAGGAATATCCTCAGACTGAGTCTCTGTTGTAAGTTTTATTTTGTAGGAATATCCTCAGACTGAGTCTCTGTTTTAAGTTTTATTTTGTAGGGATAAAACACATAAGACAAGACACATCTTTCTAAGGTTTTTTGGGTGAAATCTTGTGAATTAAGAAGTGTTTCTGGTGTGTAAGAAGCGGCAGCAGCGTGGGTGGTGTCTCTCCGCCTGATAATGAAATAATTGGCTGCAGAAGGTGGGAGGGACCCAACGCCCGAGCACAATTAGTCTATTAAGCCCGTGATGACAAGCAAATAATCAGGAGCCTTTGTTTCGCTAAATCTTTTTAGTAAATATGTATGAAGTGACCTGGAAAAACGCACAATGGCAACTTTTGCCTCTTAAGTCGGCAGCAGGAACAACGCTGCCATTCACGGCCGAGTTATCATCAACAACCTGCCGCGCTCATTAGGCAACACACACACACACACACACACACACACACACACACACACACACACACACACACACACAAAAACCCTGATCATTCAACCCTAAAAAACATCTTTCCTATAAGTAAACACCTTCAAAGAATGCTCTTCTTTTTAGCATGTATAGAGCAGCATATCTCCACCAGACTCCATGTAAATAATCACTACTTTTAGCGTGTATAGAGCAGCATATCTCCACCAGACTCCATGTAAATAATCACTACTTTTAGCGTGTATAGAGCAGCATATCTCCACCAGACTCCATGTAAATAATCATTACTTTTAGCGTGTATAGAGCAGCATATCTCCACCAGACTCCATGTAAATAATCACTACTTTTAGCGTGTATAGAGCAGCATATCTCCACCAGACTCCATGTAAATAATCACTACTTTTAGCGTGTATAGATCCAGCATATCTCCACCAGACTCCATGTAAATAATCACTACTTTTAGCGTGTATAGAGCAGCATATCTCCACCAGACTCCATGTAAATAATCACTACTTTTAGCGTGTATAGAGCAGCATATCTCCACCAGACTCCATGTAAATAATCACTACTTTTAGCGTGTATAGAGCAGCATATCTCCACCAGACTCCATGTAAATAATCACTACTTTTAGCGTGTATAGAGCAGCATATCTCCACCAGACTCCATGTAAATAATCACTACTTTTAGCGTGTATAGAGCAGCATATCTCCAGCCAATCTGTCAGCGACAACAACACAACTTTTAGTGGCCGCTGACTGATAGTTGTTGCTCAACATTGAACCAATTTCAAAAACTGTTGTTCCCATTAGTCACTTAGCCACAAAAAAACAGGAAAATATGTTGAAAAAAACAAAGCTACCCTTTAAGGAGTTCTCATGCGTGCATTGAAATTTCATAATCTCAGAACAAAGTATCTTATTTCAATGTATTCTAAGTTGTACTCCCAACAGTTTTCCAATAAGGGTTTGTGTAGTAAAGTGCTGCCAAGTGCCCATTAGCAGAGATAAAACACTACAACACAGCTTATGTTTGAGAACAATGGCAGCAAACAAACACTACACTCAGTTTGCATGTTGAGAGCAGAAGTGAATTGTGGGAAACTGGGCAGACAAAGTCAAATTCCACCAAGCCGGGAGTTTGAATTATCATAATTGGAGGCCACGGCACGGCGGTGGGGGGAGAATTTGGCAGCTAGTTCAAAATGTGATATTATGAAGCACAAACAATAGATGTATGATTATGCATGACCGTCCTGGGAGCTGTCTGACGAGCCAGGAGGAGCTGCGGACGAGTCACAATCTGGCATCAGTTTCCTTTTCTTTGTTGTCTATTTCTTTCTGAATAAAATGAGAATAGACAGGTTTCCAAGCCAGTGACCGTGGCTTTGATCCGGCCTCGAGATTATGATTAGACCCCCAAAAATATGATTTTATTTTTATTTTTTGGGGATTAGACCCCAAAAAATATGATTTTATTTTTATTTTTTGGGGATTAGACCCTTGAAATTATGATTTTAGTTTTATATTTTTGGGATTAGACCCCAAAATTATGATTTGATTTTTTTGGGATTGGACCCCTGAAATTATGATTTATTTTTTGGGGATTAGACCCCAAAAATTATGATTTTAATTTTATTTTTTGGGATTAGACCCCAAAAATATGATTTTAGTTTTATATTTTTGGGATTAGACCCCAAAATTATTATTTATTTTTTATTTTTTGGGGATTAGACCCCAAAAATTATGATTTTAGTTTTATATTTTTGGGATTAGACCCCAAAATTATGATTTTAGTTTTATAATTTTTGGGATTAGACCTGAAAATTATGATTTTAATTTTATTTTTTGGGATTAGATCCCAAAAATATGATTTTATTTTTATTTTTTGGGATTAGATCCCAAAAATATGATTTTTATTTTTATTTTTTGGGGATTAGACCCCTGAAATTATGATTTTATTTTTATTTTTTGGATTAGACCCCAAAATTATGATTTTATTTTTTGGGGATTAGACCCCTGAAATTATGATTTTTATTTTATTTTTTGGGATTAGATCCCAAAATTATGATTTGAAAAAAAATAATTGGGGATTAGACCCCAAAGATTATGATTTTAGTTTTATATTTTTGGGATTAGACCCCAACATTATGATTTTAATTTTATTTTTTGGGGATTAGACCCCTGAAATTATGATTTCATTTTTTGGATTAGACCCCAAAATTATGATTTTATTTTTATTTTTTGGGGATTAGACCCCTGAAATTATGATTTTATTTTTTTGGGGATTAGACCCCAAAATTATGATTTTATTTTTTTGGGGATTAGACCCCTGAAATTATGATTTTTATTTTTTGGGATTAGACCCCAAAATTATGATTTTAGTTTTATATTTTTGGGATTAGACCCCAAAATTATGATTTTAATTAAATTTTTTGGGGATTAGACCCCAAAATTATGATTTTAGTCTTATTGTTTTGGGATCTTATTGTTTCAAAGGTTACGAAGGGCGACTGTTAATTTGTCATCAGTGTTTTTAGACAAAAAAATTGTTTTTTTACCCCAGAAAATGCTCGCCGCTGAGCTAATCACGTCCTCATGTCTGCACACTCAACCACAAAACAAACTGGGATGACTCCACACCTGGCGGGATGTGACCGACCAAAACACACTCCTGTTCTGGTGTGGGTGGGTGTTTTTTAGGGCAGGATCACACAAACACATGTTCAAGCTGGGAGGAAACCAGGGGATTTGAGGATCCATCTGTTAACCAAAGTCTTTGGGAAGCGTCCTAAGATGATCTTAGGATATTGTTCTCCCCAGGTGGGACGGGTGGGGGTGGGACGGGGGGACGGGGGTAGAAAAGGGAGGGAAACGGGGAGCTTAGCAACGGGGTAATCTCATTTTCATTCATAACGCTCGGGCATTTCAGGTTAGGGAGAAAAGAAAAAACAACAGAACATCTTTGATGTGAACTCAAAGGGGACTATCCAAATGTCTGAGCTCTGCACACGGGGCAACAGGAGGAGAGAGAAGGGTGGAGGTGGAGGTGGAGGAGAGAGCAGGGTGGAGAGGGAGGAGAGAGACCAGGGTGGAGGTGGAGGAGAGACCAGGGTGGAGATGGAGGAGAGACCAGGGTGGAGAGGGAGGAGAGAGACCAGGGTGGAGATGGAGGAGAGACCAGGGTGGAGAGGTGAGAAGAGAGAGCAAGGTGGAGATGGAAGAGAGAGCAGGGTGGAGATGGAGGAGAGACCAGGGTGGAGAGGTAGGAGAGAGAGCAGGGTGGAGATGGAAGAGAGAGCCAGGGTGGAGATGGAGGAGAGACCAGGGTGGAGAGGTAGAAGAGAGAGCAGGGTGGAGATGGAAGAGAGAGCAGGGTGGAGAGGGAGAAGAGAGCAGGGTGGAGGTGGAGGAGAGAGCAGGGTGGAGAGGGAGGAGAGAGACCAGGGTGGAGGTGGAGAAGAGAGCAGGGTGGAGATGGAGGAGAGACCAGGGTGGAGAGTGGAGGAGAGAGACAGGGTGGAGATGGAGGAGAGACCAGGGTGGAGAGTGGAGAAGAGAGCAGGGTGGAGATGGAAGAGAGATCAGGGTGGAGAGGTGGAGAGAGAGAGCAGGGTGGAGATGGAGGAGAGACCAGGGTGGAGATGGAGGAGAGAGCAGGGTGGAGATGGAGGAGAGACCAGGGTGGAGGTGGAGAAGAGAGCAGGGTGGAGATGGAAAAGAGATCAAGGTGGAGGTGGAGAAGAGAGCAGGGTGGAGATGGAGGAGAGACCAGGGTGGAGATGGAGGAGAGACCAGGGTGGAGAGTGGAGAAGAGAGCAGGGTGGAGATGGAAAAGAGATCAAGGTGGAGGTGGAGAAGAGAGCAGGGTGGAGATGGAGGAGAGAGCAGGGTGGAGATGGAGGAGAGAGACCAGGGTGGAGATGGAGGAGAGAGCAGGGTGGAGATGGAGGAGAGAGCAGGGTGGAGATGGAGGAGAGACCAGGGTGGAGGTGGAGGAGAGAGCAGGGTGGAGATGGAGGAGAGACCAGGGTGGAGGTGGAGGAGAGACCAGGGTGGAGATGGAGGAGAGAGCAGGGTGGAGATGGAGGAGAGACCAGGGTGGAGATGGAGGAGAGAGCAGGGTGGAGAGTGGAGAAGAGAGCAGGGTGGAGATGGAAAAGAGATCAAGGTGGAGGTGGAGAAGAGAGCAGGGTGGAGATGGAGGAGAGACCAGGGTGGAGATGGAGGAGAGACCAGGGGTGGAGGGTGGAGAAGAGAGCAGGGTGGAGATGGAAGAGAGATCAGGGTGGAGGTGGAGAAGAGAGCAGGGTGGAGATGGAGGAGAGACCAGGGTGGAGATGGAGGAGAGACCAGGGTGGAGATGGAGGAGAGAGACCAGGGTGGAGATGGAGGAGAGAGCAGGGTGGAGGTGGAGGAGAGACCAGGGTGGAGATGGAGGAGAGACCAGGGTGGAGATGGAGGAGAGACCAGGGTGGAGATGGAGGAGAGACCAGGGTGGAGGTGGAGGAGAGAGCAGGGTGGAGATGGAGGAGAGACCAGGGTGGAGATGGAGGAGAGAGCAGGGTGGAGATGGAGGAGAGAGCAGGGTGGAGATAGGAGAGAGAAGAGAGCAGGGTGGAGATGGAGGAGAGAGCAGGGTGGAGATGGAGGAGAGACCAGGGTGGAGATGGAGGAGAGAGCAGGGTGGAGATGGAGGAGAGAGACCAGGGTGGAGATGGAGGAGAGACCAGGGTGGAGGTGGAGGAGAGAGCAGGGTGGAGATGGAGGAGAGACCAGGGTGGAGATGGAGGAGAGAGCAGGGTGGAGATGGAGGAGAGACCAGGGTGGAGGTGGAGGAGAGACCAGGGTAGCGAGGGAGCCTGGAATGGTCTGTTAAGAAACATCTCCATCACCTGCAGGGTCCTCCTTCCTTAACCTCCCTCCTTTCTCCTCCTCTCCTTCTTCCTTAACCTCCCTCCTCTCCTTCCTCTCTCCTTCCTTAACCTCCCTCCTCTCTCCTCCTCTCTCCTTCTTACCTTAACCTCCCTCCTCTCTAGTCCTCTCTCTTCCTCTCTCCTTCCTTAACCTCCCTCCTCTCTCCTCCTCTCTCCTTCCTTAACCTCCCTCCTCTCTTCCTCTCTCCTTCCTTAACCTCCCTCCTCTCTTCCTCTCTCCTTCCTTAACCTCCCTCCTCTCTTCCTTCCTCTCTCCTTCCTCTCTCCTTCCTTAACCTCCCTCCTCCCTCCTCCTCTCCTTCCTTCCTCTCTCCTCCCTCTCTCTCAACCTCTCCTCCCTCTCTCCTCCTCCCTCCTCTCTCCTCCTCCTCTCTCCTTCTTCCTCAACCTCCCTCCTCCTCTCTCCTCCTCTCTCCTTCTTCCTCAACCTCCCTCCTCCTCTCTCCTCCTCTCTCCTTCTTCCTCAACCTCCCTCCTCCTCTCTCCTTCTTCCTAAACCTCCATCCTCCTCTCTCCTTCTTCCTCAACCTCCCTCCTCCTCTCTCCTCCTCTCTCCTTCTTCCTCAACCTCCCTCCTCCTCTCTCCTCCTCCTCTCTCCTTCTTCCTCAACCTCCCTCCTCCTCTCTCCTTCCTTAACCTCCCTCCTTCTCCTCCTCTCTGATGAGAACCGGTTACGTCAGGTGCCGGTGGGCGGGATTATCATGACGTTTGAATACAAATACATATACAAATATATGTACATGTATGTATATGTATGTACTGTTAAGTGTATATAAGTACGAGATCCCAGCCCCAACAGTGCTGGGGTGGTGCTCCTGCAGTCATATGGCCGCGGGACCCCACCCGGGGGAATTAATTAACGCGAGGCGGTCCTGCTGATCAAATCAGACGCTTCTTACCAGATTAATAGCTGCAACATTAAGCCATTAAAGTCTCATCGCAGAGTAATCATCCGTCAACGAGTCCACCAAGGAACCCATCCATCCATCCATCAGGACCAGCTAAGTCCTGATCCATCCATCCATCAGGACCAGCTAAGTCCTGATCCATCCATCCATCAGGACCAGCTAAATCCTGATTAGCATCAGGGTTAGGGTCCTGGGTTAGGGTCCTGGTGACAGCCTGCCGAGACCAATCCACTCAGGACAACAACACACTTAATGTTAAAGGTGGAGTTACAACAACCAGATGGAGGGACGCACACTATGCTTGTTACACACACACACACACACACACACACACACACACACACACACACACACACACAGGGACGCACACTATGCTTGTTACACACACAGAGCACACACAGCACACACACACACACACACACACACACACACAGCACACACACAGGGACACACACTATGCTTGTTACACACACACACACACACACACACACACACACACACACACAACACACACACAGGGACGCACACTATGCTTGTTACACACACACACACACACACACACACACACACACACACACACACACACACACAGGGACGCACACTATGCTTGTTACACACACACACACACACACAGTGACACACACTATGCTTGTTACACACACAGGGACACACACTATGCTTGTTACACACACACACACACACACACACACACACACACACACACACACACAGGGACGCACACTATGCTTGTTACACACACAGAGACGCACACTATGCTTGTTACACACACACACACACACACAGTGACACACACTATGCTTGTTACACACACAGGGACACACACTATGCTTGTTACACACACACACACACAACACACACACACACACACACACACACACACACAGGGACGCACACTATGCTTGTTACACACACAGAGACGCACACTATGCTTGTTACACACACACACACACACACACACACAGAGGGACACACACTATGCTTGTTACACACACAGTGACACACACTATGCTTGTTACACACACAGTGACACACACTATGCTTGTTACACACACAGGGACACACACTATGCTTGTTACACACACAGGGACACACACTATGCTTGTTACATACACAGGGACACACACTATGCTTGTTACACACACAGGGACACACACTATGCTTGTTACATACACAGGGACACACACTATGCTTGTTACACACACAGGGACACACACTATGCTTGTTACACACACAGGGACACACACTATGCTTGTTACACACACAGGGACACACACTATGCTTGTTACACACACAGGGACACACACTATGCTTGTTACACACACACACACACACATACACACACACACACACACAGGGACACACACTATGCTTGTTACACACACACACACACACACACACACACACATACACACACACACACACACACACACACATATACACACACACACACACACAGGGACACACACTATGCTTGTTACACACACACACACACACACACACACACATACACACACAGGGACACACACTATGCTTGTTACACACACACACACACACACACACACACACACACACACACACACACACACACACGGGACACACACTATGCTTGTTCACACACACACACACACACACACACACACACACACACACACAGGGACACACACTATGCTTGTTACACACACACACACACACACACACACACATATACACACACACACACACACACAGGGACACACACTATGCTTGTTACACACACACACACACACACACACACATACACACACACACACACACACACAGGGACACACACTATGCTTGTTACACACACACACACACACACACACACACACACACACACACACACAGGGACACACACTATGCTTGTTACACACACACACACACACACACACACACATACACACACACACACAGGGACACACACTATGCTTGTTACACACACACACACACACACACACACACACACAGGGACACACACTATGCTTGTTACACACAACACACACACACACACACACACACACACACAGGGACACACACTATGCTTGTTACACACACACACACACACACACACACACACACACACACACACACACACACACACACACACACACACACAGGGACACACACTATGTTACTTTCTCTCTCTTTCTTCTTCTCCCAGAAACAGCTGTTAATCTATTGTTCCTCATTAAAAGAAGACAGGAAGACTCGAGCATGGAGTCCTGTCCCCCATCGCCAGTCATCGGGTGGGGGGGCGGGGGGTATGGGTTGGGGGGTACGGGTGGGGGGGTATGGGTTGGGGGGTACGGGTGGCTGCCAGACCCCCCCGAAACACACCTCACAGTCACTTTTGTTTGGCTTGGACTTGAGATTACTTCCATAGTGAAACACACACAACAACAGCTCGGCAGATACAGGGTAACTCAATCTGGACTGGCTTGCTTTAAACCCAGTCTTCTAGGCAAGGTGGTTTCTGTAAAGCCGGCAGACAATGGAGGGCTCTGTTGAAGGCCCAGAGGTTGATTTTCACCTCTTAAGTGAGGACACCTGACACCTGCCTTTTCACCTGGTTTGGTGTGAGGACCAACTTGCTTTCTTGAGGTCTTTTTGAACACGAGCAGAGGACGAAATATGACACAAGGGGCCAGCTCATAGCTCCCAAAATATTTAAATCATTCAAGAATTGCGTGTGCATGTGTGTGTGTGAAGTTCTTCAAAAGCAGACCAGGACTCTGTGGATGTCTACCAAGTCCGAGCCTGTAATTTGAGCAGCGTAAAAACATGCCGAGCTGTCTTCAGATGTGGCTGCGACGCAACTGGGTGGAACCACTAAAGCCTTGGGATTAAAAACGCCACTTTAACCCACTTGTGAACTTCAAAAAAGTGTCTGTCTTAAGTGATTTCAGCTTTTATTTTGTCTTTTTGTGGCTGTTTCCTGTCAGAAAGAGATCTGAACCTTACATGCTCGCCCCTTTGAGCCCGAACAAGACCTCAGACCACCGGAAGATGGTTTTAACCCTCGTGTTGTCCCCCGGGTCAAATTGACCCATTTTCCTATATTAATGTTCTTTTTTAATTACCCAAAATAACACGATTCCCTCCCACGTGTGGCGCTTCATTTCCCCATTGTTACGTCCCCCCAGAGACCGCGTTGGGGGTAAAAAAACGATGAAAATGTTGACAAAACAAAAAAAACCCGGAATACTTTTATTTTGAAAAGCAACAAAACATTGTCCTAGGGTCAAATTTGACCCGTTTCCAAGTTGTTGTTTTTTTTTATATCAGAAATATGGGAGGTTGGAAATGTCGAACAAGGCGACAACACATTGGAGGGAAAAAGCGTGAAAAATATTGGAAAAAGTGTCAAAAACTTTTGGAAAAACTGGCTAAAATGTCTAAAAAGTGACAAAACGTCACCAAAATGGACAAAGACATTTGGGGGTAAAAAATAGGGACAACAAAGGTGTTTTTTCATGTTGAGGGAAAGACAACACAAGGGTTAAACAGAAGAAATATTACACTTGACACTAAAATGCAAGAGCTTTCTCATAAAGCACCTCATTACAGAGCTCGGTGCACAGATCTACAAAATAAAAGCCCCGTCTGAAACACTGAGTTGTGATATTTTTGCAGCTTTGCAGGATGTCTGAAGAAGAGGAGGCCTGGACAAGAAGGACGTCTTACGTCTGTTCAAAAAACATCTAAAAAACTGGTTCATAGCACATCCGACATGTCAGCATTAATAAGAATATTATATATTTATATGTATCTTCCCTTGTGTCTCTGCTGTTTGTCACTTTATTTAACTTAACTTTAGTTTTAGTTATTTTTGGAATTTATGGTCAACAAAGCTCATTTATAGGAAATTATACCTAATGTTTGAGTTAGAAAAGCAGAAATTAGGAATTATTTAGACTAAAATTAAAGGAATGGATGTTGATGATAATCACAGACTGGAATATGTCAACTTTTACTCAATACTATTTCAAAAACACTTCCATTTGTTTTACAATGCTATAAAATTGAATAAGACGCCCCAAAATTAATGAAAGTAGAGATTTGTACTTGGCAAAGAGCGTTGGGTGGAATCAATCATGTTATTTTGGGGAATTAAAAAGAACATTGGTATAGGACAACATGAGGACAACATGAGGACAACATGAGGGCAACATGAGGACAACATGAGGACAACATGGGGACAACATGAGGGCAACATGAGGGCAACATGAGGACAACATGGGGACAACATGAGGGCAACATGAGGACAACATGAGGACAACATGAGGGCAACATGAGGACAACATGAGGGCAACATGAGGACAACATGGGGACAACATGGGGACAACATGAAGACAACATGAGGGCAACATGAGGACAACATGAGGACAACATGGGGACAACATGAGGACAACATGAGGGCAACATGAAGACAACATGAGGACAACATGAGGGCAACATGAGGACAACATGAGGGCAACATGAGGGCAACATGAAGACAACATGAAGACAACATGAGGGTACCATGAGGGTAACATGAGGACAACATGAGGACAACATGAAGACAACATGAGGGCAACATGAGGACAACATGAGGGCAACATGAGGACAACATGAGGACAACATGAGGACAACCTCCCTAAAGTGCTCAGAAGTGACTGAAAGCTTCAGAACTAGCGAACAGACATCATGGTCAGATGTCACCATGCTGATCCATGAGGGCCCTTGTCCTGTGTTATAATTCACAAGGAGTTCAAATGAGGTGAGATGCAAGGTAGAAGCCAAAGAGTCCACCAGCTGGATCTGGCAACCCCGCCAGGATCTGGCAACCCCGACCAGGATCTGGCAACCCCGACCAGGATCTGGCAACCCCGGCTGGATCTGGCTACCCCGGCTGGATCTGGCAACCCCCGGCTGGATCTGGCAACCCCGCCAGGATCTGGCAACCCCGGCTGGATCTGGCTACCCCGCCAGGATCTGGCTACCCCGGCTGGATCTGGCAACCCCCGGCTGGATCTGGCAACCCCGGCTGGATCTGGCAACCCCGCCAGGATCTGGCTACCCCGGCCAGGATCTGGCCACCCCGGCTGGATCTGGCCACCCCGGCTGGATCTGGCCACCCCGGCTGGATCTGGCAACCCCGACCAGGATCTGGCAACCCCGACCAGGATCTGGCAACCCCGCCAGGATCTGGCTACCCCGGCTGGATCTGGCCACCCCGGCTGGATCTGGTCACCCCGGCTGGATCTGGCCACCCCGGCTGGATCTGGCCACCCCGGCTGGATCTGGCCACCCCGGCTGGATCTGGCAACCCCGGCTGCCCTCCTGGGCTTTCGGTCTGTATTTACAGCTCACTGACGACGTGCCTAACGACGTGTTAACAACGCTCATCCTTTAATTCAGAGCGGTGCGGAGAGGCTTAGCTCGTTACGGTTTAACGAGGGGAGGAGAGGGCGCCGGGGATGTTTAGATGAAGACCAGATTTGAGGACAGAGGCTGCATGGAGAGATGCTGCGTCCGTCCCGAGGGCAGAGGTGTCATGTGACGGGTTAGCGGGACTAGCGGCGTGGTGCTAATCAGCTTTATTCTTGCCGCTAAAACCAATCTGGGGGGATCAGACGTGCCAGCTGTCTGCAGGACAGGACGATTATTGCAGGGTTTCATATCAGAGGAGTTATAGTGTGCAGCTGAACCAGTCCCAACCAGCGCTCCAGGGATCTGGATCTGGAATTAAGGGGGCAGGTGAGATGTCTGATCAGTAAAGACGTCTCTGGGACTCTGATGATGCTGTAATCTTCTGGCGGATTCAACGATTCATTAGCTGATTAGCGTGAATTGATTAACAGTGCAAATGAAAACAAAAGGGAGGCCGTCCGGGGTGGGGGGGCGGGGGTGGGGGGGACTGAATGGGGGGGCGGGGGGGTGAAGAACACAAACAACTTGTGCACCAGCTTAACCTAGATCCTGCTTCGTCAGGGGTCGCGTTAGACCAGTAAAAGATGCTCCTGGGTTCTTCATCACCTCCCAGACAAAGTCTGACAGATCGAGAGTACATCTTCATTTCCCCCCAAGAGAAACCCTGTAAACCAGATCCAGGTCTGAGGAGGGGTCTTACACTTCAAGTCCATGAGATAAATGCCTTTGCAAACTTGGTTTCAGATGTTGTTTGTTGCAGCTGCTGCTACCAACATGAGGACAACATGAGGACAACATGGGGACAACACAAGGGCAACATGAGGACAACATGAGGACAACATGAGGGCAACATGAGGACAACATGAGGACAACATGAGGACAACATGGGGACAACATGGGGACAACACAGGGACAACACGAGGACAACATGAGGACAACATGAAGACAACACAAGGGCAACATGAGGACAACATGAGGACAACATGGGGACAACATGAGGACAACATGAGGACAACACAAGGGCAACATGGGGACAACATGAGGACAAAATGAGGACAACATGGGGACAACATGGGGACAACATGAGGACAATATGAGGACAACATGAGGGCAACATGAGGACAATATGGGGACAACATGAGGACAACACGAGGGCAACATGAGGACAATATGGGGACAACATGAGGACAACATGATGACAATATGAGGACAACATGAGGACAACATGGGGACAACATGGGGACAACATGAGGACAACATGAGGACAACATGAGGACAACACAAGGGCAACATGGGGACAACATGAGGACAAAATGAGGACAACACAAGGGCAACATGGGGACAACATGAGGACAAAATGAGGACAACATGGGGACAACATGAGGACAACACAAGGGCAACATGAGGACACATGGGGACAACACAAGGTTAACGTGAAGACAACATGAGGACAACACAAGGGCAACATGAAGACAACATGGGGACAACATGCGTACAACATGAGGACAACATGAGGACAACACGAGTGCAACACCTCCCAGACAAAGTCTGACAGATCGAGAACACGTCTTCATTTCCCCCCAAAAGAAACCATGTAAACCAGACCCAGATCTAAAGAGGGGTCTTACACTTCAAGTCCATGAGACCATGTGGTTTCAGACGTTGTTTGTTGCAGCTGGGCAGCCCCCCAAACGTCGGGACAACAAAGTCAAAATACTTCCGATGTCTTTGATGTCGCCAAAAACCTCATGTTCTCTCCATGTTCAGACATGGCTTCATCCAACACCAGAGACCAGAACCGCACGCCAGCCAGCCTCTGAACACTGGCTAATGACTCCCATGCAGAGCTGCGGTGGCCACGGGGGGGTTCAGACAGAGTTCAAGCCCCACGTTGGCCTCATGTTTGAAGCATGAACCACCAAAACCATCATCAAACGTCCGCTGTGTGTGTGTGTGTGTGTGTGACCACATGTGTCCTGGATGGCCTCGGATTCAAAGAGCGGTCTCGTCTCAGTCTCTCTTAAAAGACAAACCCTGTGTGACTGAACCTTCAACCCTCATGTTCTAGTTTTCTACTCTAAAACTTACAGGGAGGTGTGTTCAGGTGCATTCTGGGTGTGCTGGTCTTACAGGGAGGTGTGTTCAGGTGCATTCTGGGCGTGCTGGTCTTACAGGGAGGTGTGTTCAGGTGCATTCTGGGCGTGCTGGTCTTACAGGGAGGTGTGTTCAGGTGCATTCTGGGCGTGCTGGTCTAACAGGGAGGTGTGTTCAGGTGCATTCTGGGCGTGCTGGTCTTACAGGGAGGTGTGTTCAGGTGCATTCTGGGTGTGCTGGTCTTACAGGGAGGTGTGTTCAGGTGCATTCTGGGCGTGCTGGTCTTACAGGGAGGTGTGTTCAGGTGCATTCTGGGTGTGCTGGTCTTACAGGGAGGTGTGTTCAGGTGCATTCTGGGCATGCTGGTGTTACAGGGAGGTGTGTCCAGGTGCATTCTGGGCGTGCTGGTCTTACAGGGAGGTGTGTTCAGGTGCATTCTGGGCGTGCTGGTCTTACAGGGAGGTGTGTTCAGGTGCATTCTGGGCGTGCTGGTCTTACAGGGAGGTGTGTTCAGGTGCATTCTGGGCGTGCTGGTCTTACAGGGAGGTGTGTTCAGGTGCATTCTGGGCGTGCTGGTCTTACAGGGAGGTGTGTTCAGGTGCATTCTGGGCGTGCTGGTCTTACAGGGAGGTGTGTTCAGGTGCATTCTGGGCGTGCTGGTCTAACTGGGAGGTGTGTTCAGGTGCATTCTGGGCATGCTGGTGTTACAGGGAGGTGTGTCCAGGTGCATTCTGGGCGTGCTGGTCTTACAGGGAGGTGTGTTCAGGTGCATTCTGGGCGTGCTGGTCTAACTGGGAGGTTTGTTCAGGTGCATTCTGGGCGTGCTGGTCTTACAGGGAGGTGTGTTCAGGTGCATTCTGGGTGTGCTGGTCTTACAGGGAGGTGTGTTCAGGTGCATTCTGGGCGTGCTGGTCTTACAGGGAGGTGTGTTCAGGTGCATTCTGGGCGTGCTGGTCTTACAGGGAGGTGTGTTCAGGTGCATTCTGGGCGTGCTGGTCTTACAGGGAGGTGTGTTCAGGTGCATTCTGGGCGTGCTGGTCTTACAGGGAGGTGTGTTCAGGTGCATTCTGGGCGTGCTGGTCTTACAGGGAGGTGTGTTCAGGTGCATTCTGGGCATGCTGGTCTTACAGGGAGGTGTGTTCAGGTGCATTCTGGGCGTGCTAGTCTTACAGGGAGGTGTGTTCAGGTGCATTCTGGGCGTGCTGGTCTTACAGGGAGGTGTGTTCAGGTGCATTCTGGGACACACACTATGCTTGTTACACACACACACACACACAGGGACACACACTATGCTTGTTACACACACAGGGACGCACACTATGCTTGTTACACACACACACACACAGGGACACACACTATGCTTGTTACACACACACACACACACACAGGGACACACACTATGCTTGTTACACACACACACACACAGGGACACACACTATGCTTGTTACACACACAGGGACGCACACTATGCTTGTTACACACACACACACACACACAGGGACACACACTATGCTTGTTACACACACAGGGACACACACTATGCTTGTTACACACACAGGGACACACACTATGCTTGTTACACACACAGGGACACACACTATGCTTGTTACACACACAGGGACGCACACTATGCTTGTTACACACACAGGGACGCACACTATGCTTGTTACACACACAGGGACGCACACTATGCCTGTTACACACACACACACACACACACACGGACACACTATGCCTGTTACACACACACAGGGACGCACACTATGCCTGGTACACACACACACAGGGACACACACTATGCTTGTTACACACAGAGGGACGCACACTATGCTTGTCACACACACAGGGACACACACTATGCTTGTTACACACACAGGGACACACACTATGCTTGTTACACACACAGGGACGCACACTATGCCTGTTACACACACACACACACACACACACGGACACACTATGCCTGTTACACACACACAGGGACGCACACTATGCCTGGTACACACACACACAGGGACACACACTATGCTTGTTACACACACAGGGACACACACTATGCTTGTTACACACACAGGGACACACACTATGCTTGCTACACACACAGGGACGCACACTATGCTTGTTACACACACAGGGACACACTATGCCTGTTACACACACAGGGACGCACACTATGCCTGTTACACACACACACACACACACACACACACACACACACACACACACACATACACACACACACACATACACACTCACAGGACATTTTAGAGACCTAAAAATCCATGAATCCAGAAATGAATCCATAGATTAATCGACTTAGTTCAGACAGGTTGATGTGTGAGGTCAAGGAGATGGTGGACAGAGTGTGTGCACCCCCCTCCCTTCTCTGCAGGGGACCAGCAAAAGTGGACTTGGACTAAGATCAGATCACATGAACCAGACCAGATCGGACAGCTCTACTGAGGTGGAGAAGTTGGTGCATGGATGCAGTTATTTGCTCTAGTGATGATGTAACCTTGATGTGGTTTGGGGTTTTTGCTTTGGGTTCTCTTCCTCCTTTTTTGGTTTTGTTATCCTGTCTTGGATCAAGGAGGCTCCCAAAATCATGTGGAGATATGCTGCTCTATACACGCTAAAAGTAGTGATTATTTACATGGAGTCTGGTGGAGATATGCTGCTCTATACACGCTAAAAGTAGTGATTATTTACATGGAGTCTGGTGGAGATATGCTGCTTTATACATGCTAAAAGTAGTGATTATTTACATGGAGTCTGGTGGAGATATGCTGCTCTATACACGCTAAAAGTAGTGATTATTTACATGGAGTCTGGTGGAGATATGCTGCTCTATACACGCTAAAAGTAGTGATTATTTACATGGAGTCTGGTGGAGATATGCTGCTCTATACACGCTAAAAGTAGTGATTATTTACATGGAGTCTGGTGGAGATATGCTGCTCTATACACGCTAAAAGTAGTGATTATTTACATGGAGTCTGGTGGAGATATGCTGCTCTATACACGCTAAAAGTAGTGATTATTTACATGGAGTCTGGTGGAGATATGCTGCTCTATACATGCTAAAAGTAGTGATTATTTACATGGAGTCTGGTGGAGATATGCTGCTCTATACATGCTAAAAGTAGTGATTATTTACATGGAGTCTGGTGGAGATATGCTGCTCTATACACGCTAAAAGTAGTGATTATTTACATGGAGTCTGGTGGAGATATGCTGCTCTATACACGCTAAAAGTAGTGATTATTTACATGGCGTCTGGTGGAGATATGCTGCTCTATACATGCTGTGACGCACTGAAAACTAACCAGCGGGTTGCGCAACACGGCCGCTGATGACGCCGACGTGCGCACACGCAGGAAGATGCTGCGTCAGCGTCACCTCGCTGCAGGGACTCATCAAATTTACCACAAATAAGGAACAAACGCTGAGTTACTCCATTTAAAAACTTCTCCTGTAATGATGCAGTACACACTCATCCTGTAATTGTGTGTGTGATTGTGTTCATTTATCCCACATATACACACGCATCACATTTACACACACATATATCACACATTTACCACACACACATATTACTCCTATACACACATATATCACACACATATCACACACACACACACACATCACACATATATATATCACACACACACATCACACATATATATCTCACACACATATTACTCCTATACACACACATATACACACACATATATCACACACACACACACACACCACACATACTGTATATATCACACACACATATTACTCCTATACACACACATATACACACACATATATCACAAACATACACACACTTACACACATATCACACACACACACACACACACACACACATATATGACATACACACACATATATCACACACACACACACACATCACACACATATCACACACATCACACACATATCACACACATCACACACATATCACACACACACACATATATCACACACATACACACATATATCACACACACACACATATATCACACACACATCACACACATACACACACATACACATATATCACACACACACACATATATCACACACATACACACACACACACACCACATATATATATCACACACATATATTACTCCTATACACATATATATCACACACATACACATATATATCACACACATACACACATATATCACACACATACACACACACACACACCACATATATATATATCACACACACATATTACTCCCTATACACATATATATCACACACATACACACACAAACACACATATTACTCCTATACACACATATATATCACACACACACACACACACACACACATGCACACACACACATCCACATTTACACAAGAATAAAGTGAACGTGCCTCCCAGAGATGCCGTGGCCGTGATAAGGTACTACGGTACATGGTGATGAACTTTCCGCCCCCCCTCCCTCCCTCTGCACCAGATGGACACACAGTGCCCCCCCCCCCCCACTCCCCCCCCCCTCCCCCCTCCCCCCCCCCCTTCTCTATATGCATTGTCTCACTGGACTCTTTACAGAGATAAGCCGCACGGATTTCTACGCACGCCGACCTCGTGACCTTGACCCCTGGACGAATTCATCAAAGGAAAAGCCCCCCCCCCAGACACACACACACACACACACACACACACACACACACACACACACACACACACACACACACACCACTATCACCCAATCTCCCCCTTCCTCCCCCTGCTTGTTTTGTTTTCTTCTTACACTAATTGCTGTGCTGATTATTTCCTATTGATTTGACATCAATTAATGATAATTAATTGATTTTTTGTTCTATTTATTTGACCAGAAAAGTCCAGATTAGTTAGTGAGTTTGCGTTACTGTGTGCTGCTCCGGAAAGCTGGAAGGCCGACGACGGGTCATTCAGAATCAAGACGTGGACAGTAACATTAATTAAGGCGGAGGTTTTGGATGCAGGACTGACAACTGGGAGAGCCCGAGAGGAAGGAGGATTAAATCAGATCCTTGTTTATAGTGCAGTGCTCATATCATGTGTCTTACAGGCTTAGCAAATGTAAATGTGAAGTCACTCTGCGAGAGGAAGTCTCCAGTCTGGCCCGGCTCAGTTTCAGCCCTGATAGGCGGCCTGAACCCCGAGCATGATGCAGTAAATCCTGCGGTCCTGCATGTGATCCAGCTCCGTCCATGTGGACAGGAAGTGGGAGACCTGCCGGCTGCAACGGCTCGAGACAAAAGATGTGGGTTATCTGGCACAAGTGGACCGTCTAGTGTGCAAAGTATCAAAGTGTCCAACCAAAGCCAGAAAAACAAGTTCAGTTTCCCAGAAATGTGAATACAGAGAAACCATCAACATGAGGTCGCGTAACCATAGTAACTAGTCTGAGAATCCCGTCTTGTTTTGTGTGAATGACCCAAAAACACACAAGGACAGTGTAGTAGATATTGTCCCCTAAAGATGCCGAGGCCCTCATTCATGCCTTTGTTACATCTGGACTGGACTACTGTAATGTCCTGGTCTCGGGGCGGCCTAAGACAAGCCTGCGAGGTCTGCAGATGGTCCAGAATGCTGCAGCACATGTTCTTACTGGATCCCGGTCCAGGTTAGAGCAGACTTTAAGGTCTTGCTGTTAATGTATATAAAATAGTGAAAGGCCTTGCACCAGTATACCTCTGACCAGGGCTGTAGTCAAGACCACCTAGTGCAAGACCAGGACTAGTCGAGTCCAAGACAAGACAGAGTCCAAAGAGGTTTGAGTCTGAGTCAAGACAGAGTCCAAAGAGGTTTGAGTCCAAGACAAGACCGAGTCCAAAGAGGTTTGAGTCCAAGACAAGACCGAGTCCAAAGAGGTTTGAGTCCAAGACAAGACCGAGTCCAAAGAGGTTTGAGTCTGAGTCAAGACAGAGTCCAAAAAGGTTTGAGTCCAAGACAAGACCGAGTCCAAGACAAGACCGAGTCCAAAAAGGTTTGAGTCCAAGACAAGACAGAGTCCAAAAAGGTTTGAGTCCAAGACAAGACAGAGACCAAAAAGGTTTGAGTCCAAGACAAGACCGAGTCCAAGACAAGACCGAGTCCAAAAAGGTTTGAGTCCAAGACAAGACCGAGTCCAAAAAGGTTTGAGTCCAAGACAAGACAGAGTCCAAAGAGGTTTGAGTCCAAGACAAGACCGAGTCCAAAAAGGTTTGAGTCCGAGTCAAGACCGAGTCCAGGACAGAATAAAGGTCTTATGCATGACAGTACCAAGACAATCATTTTGGGTTTCCCTTTCCCTCCAATATTATCATCAACATAATAAAGACACCTGGACTCGGTCCAGACCAGAAGCCATATCGGGCAAGACCAGTGACCGAGACAAGTCCGAGTCCAAATACTAGCGAGTCCGAGACAAGTCCGAGACCACAGAAAAACGGTCTCGAGTCCTAAATGCTCATTTATCCTTGATGTATTTGTATAGTGTTATTTACTTTTTACTCTCTCGATTTGAATTTTGTATATTTCTTTTGTACTGTTAGTATTTAAATTGTATTCTTGTTGTAAAGCACTTTGATGTATTATTATTATTATTAGAAGTACTGTCTGACAGGAGATAGATACAGAAGTTCCCCTTTGAATCAGCCCAAAAAAAAGTTACACAAGTTCCACTTTTAATTGACAATTGACCACATTGAATGTCGCTGAAGTTGGGGTTACTTCCCTGGATGCGGCTGCACAAGCAAGTGTGTCGAAACTGAAGCCTCGGCCAGCAAGGCCCCGAAAAAAAAGGAAGTACAGGCAGTTTTTTTTTTATGCCTTTAATGATGACACCACTCAGAAACACAGAAACAAATGAAATGTCCAAACTGTGGAAAGAACAGACACCTTCTCCTCAGATAATCCTCCACGTCATATCTGTTGCTAACAAAGTGAAGCAACCACATTACCCAGATCTCTCGGCAGGTCTAATTGCACAGAGCCTAAAACCTTGTCAGCGGCGTCGTTACTGGTGATCCATGAGGTGAGTCTTGGTAGAAGCCCGTCCTTCCCCATGCCTAAACCCAAGCGGAGGTTGAGGCCTGCAGGCGTGCTGCTCGCAATCGGCCCGTCCGGTTTTAAGAGGTGGCGGATGACGAGCTGCGACAGGAGGAATGCCTGCTGCAGCTGCCCACCAGTCAAGAGGGAACCAGGACCTCTCTAGTCCACCTCAACCCCCCCTGACAAGAACTTCATTTAATCCCTGCAGACCCCTGACGCCAAAAGCCAAACTCGTTGTCCTGAATCTCGGCCGAAAAAGTGACAAAATCAGTGGGAAAGACACAAAAGTGTCAAAAAAGACAACCAAAACGGGTTTTTACTTTAAATTTTGACTCCTAAAAACTCAAATTTGCAGGTCGGCGGGACGACGACACGAGGGTTAAGGAAAAATATATTTTAATATGAGTAATCGAGCTGAAATATTGAACTTTATAACCGACCGGTTAAGCCCGGCTGTCCGCATGCAGCAGCTGTAATATCCCCAAATACATAACAGGATGAGAAGCTCATAATTGTTGTTTTTTTTCATGTGTTGCATCGTCATAGGAGAAGTTTGTAAATGGAGTAACTCGGCGTTTGTTCCTCATTTTCGGTAAATTTCCGCATCTTTCTTACAGTGAACGCGTCATCGGCCGGGTTGCGCAATCCGCTGGTTAGTCGTGCAGGTCGTAACCTTAAATATATATATATATATATATATATATATACACAGTGAGGAAAATAAGTATTTGAACACGCTGCTATTTTGCAAGTTCTCCCACTTAGAAATCATGGAGGGGTCTGAAATTGTCCTCGTAGGTGCATGTCCACTGTGAGAGACATAATCTAAAAAAATAATCCAGAAATCACAATGTATGATTTTTTAACTATTTATTTGTATGATACAGCTGCAAATAAGTATTTGAACACCTGTCTATCAGCTAGAATTCTGACCCTCAAAGATCTGTTAGTCTGCCTTCAAAATGTCCTCCACTCCATTTATTATCCAAAATTAGATGCACCTGTTTGAGGTCGTTAGCTGCATAAAGACACCTGTCCACCCCATACAATCAGTAAGAATCCAACTACTAACATGGCCAAGACCAAAGAGCTGTCCAAAGACACTAGAGACTAAATTGTAGAGACACTAGAGAAGATCTGTGTGGAGGAGTGTGCCGAAATCCCTTCTGCAGTGTGTCAAACCTGGTGAAGAACTACAGGAGACGTTTGACCTCTGGAACTGCAAACAAAGGCTACTGGACCAAATATTAACATTGATTTTCTCAGGTGTTCAAATACTTATTTGCAGCTGTATCATACAAATAAATAGTTAAAAATTCATACATTGTGATTTCTGGATATTTTTTTTTAGATTATGTCTCTCACAGTGGACATGCACCTACGAGGACAATTTCAGACCCCTCCATGATTTCTAAGTGGGAGAACTTGCAAAATAGCAGCGTGTTCAAATACTTATTTTCCTCACTGTATATATATATATATATATATATATATATACACACTCACACACAGGTGACGGTTTGAAGTGGGCAGGGGAAAGGTTGGCGCGGCGTCCGAGATTCAGGACAATGAGTTTGGCTTTGGGCGTCAGGGTCTGAGGGGATTAGATGAAGGGCTTGTTGGGGGGGTTGAGGTGGACTAGAGAAGTCCTGGTTCCCTCTTGACTGGCGGGCAGCTGCAGCAGGCATTCCTCCTGGGGTTTACATTGGCTGCACAGTGAAATGAAATCATCAGAATTCGCTGCTTGAGAAGAAATGCAGGACATGCTCACATTCTCAGCTTCTTCTAATGCGACTACGCCCCAAAATACAGCACGTTTCCCTAAAAAAAGTGAAATATTTCAACCTTTAATCTCTAGGAACAGTAACACTAAAACTTATCTACGACAATCACTTATGTTCCCTGTTGAGGGTTGCAGAATCTGACCTCTTTTGAACTGACCTTTACTACAAAAAATACCTTTTTAAATATTTTTTGTCTGTAATCAAGGCTTTAAAGTCTTAATTTTCAACTTGTTTCATGTATTTTATTTTAATTTAATTTTAAATTATTTTAATTTTAATTTTTTTTTTTTTAATTTTAATTTTCAATTTCACTTTATTTCTATTTTTATTTTTATTTTAAATTTTAATTTTAATTTTTTTTTTTTTTTTTTAAATGTAATTTTAATTTAATTTTAATTTTAATTTTAATTTTAATTTTAATTAAAAAAAAAAATATTTAATTTAATTTTAATTTTAATTTTAATTTTAATTTTAATTTTAATTTTAATTTTAATTTTAATTTTAATTTTAATTTTAATTTATTTGTCCCAGAAGGGGAAATTACATTTTACACTCATTAATACATACACATCAATATTGACATAAACTGCCAGAGGAAGATGAAGAAGAGGAAGAAGAGGGAAGACGTAAAGCTAAATGCTCAAAATCCTAAATGTCAGCCGTGGAACAACTGCAGGTCCCGGGCATCCCCGAGTCCCGCTGAAAGAGCCCCGCTCTGTTTACAGTGTTAGGTTTACAACATCCAAGCACAAGAAATACTTGACATTCTTATCTGGGCCGCTTGAATCCTGATCTGAGGAGAGCTGAGTGCATCTGCATGTCCACGCCACCTCATCATTCCTGCTTGGGCCCAAACACATGTTTCCCTTTTAAAGTCACTCATTTGTACATTTAGCGTCAACATTTTCGACAGGCGGCTCTGTGAATCTCTGCCAGCCCTCCCTGGAGGCGGGGCCGGCCAAGTCCTGCTCGACGAGGAGAGGTCACGGACGGCCGTGGGTAAGACAAGCAGAGAGGGAGAGGTCTCGCTTTCCCTAAAAATGATCAGAAACAACGAATGCAAACACATTAAAAAATAATCTAATGTACACAATACGGGACGGGGGAGGAAGATCCAGATCCAGTGTCGGGGGAAGGACTCGGTGACGAGAATCTGGGGAATTTTACCTCATTTTATGCTTAAAAAGCCACTTAAACTTTGTATACCATGATCATGTTCAAATGTGACTCACTTCAATGTGATAAGGGACTCATTTAAAGCTCTAAAGGCACTTTAATACAGCAAATTGAACAGTAAATGAACAGGTCTGGTGGGGGGTTGCGGTCGGCCTGGTGGGTCCCGAGGCCGACCGCAACCCCTACCAGGTCCTAGTTCCCCATAGATCACTTCTGCAGCGATGCACCGCCGGAGTCCATGAGCGAGGCAGCTGTCTGTGGTTGGTTCACGTTGGTAGTAACAGCAGGACAGTTGGTCTAAAAACAGGCTTGGTAGCAGGGCTGTAGTCAAGACCACCTTAGTCGAGTCCAAGACCAGGACTAGTCGAGTCCCAGTCAAGACTGAGTCCAAAGAGGTTCGAGTCCAAGACAAGACCGAGTCCAAAAAGGTTCGAGTCCGAGACAAGACCGAGTCCAAAAAGGTTCGAGTCCAAGACAAGACCGAGTCCAAAAAGGTTTAAGTCCAAGATAAGACCGAGTCCAAAGAGGTTTGAGTCCAAGACAAGGCAGTCCCAAGAGGTTTGAGTCCAAGATAAGACCGAGTCCAAAGAGGTTTGAGTCCAAGACAAGGCCGAGTCCAAAAAGGTTCGAGTCCAAGACAAGACCGAGTCCAAAAAGGTTCAAGTCCAAGACAAGACCGAGTCCAAAGAGGTTTGAGTCCAAGACAAGACCGAGTCCAAAAAGGTTCGAGTCCGAGACAAGACCGAGTCCAAAAAGGTTCAAGTCCAAGACAAGACCGAGTCCAAAGAGGTTCAAGTCCAAGACAAGACCGAGTCCAAAAAGGTTCAAGTCCAAGACAAGACCGAGTCCAAAGAGGTTCGAGTCCAAGACAAGACCGAGTCCAAAGAGGTTCGAGTCCAAGTCAAGACCAAGTCCAAAAAAGTTTGAGTCCAAGACAAGACCGAGTCCAAAGAGGTTCGAGTCCAAGTCAAGACCAAGTCCAAAAAAGTTTGAGTCCAAGACAAGACCGAGTCCAAAGAGGTTCGAGTCCAAGTCAAGACCAAGTCCAAAAAAGTTTGAGTTTAAGACAAGACCGAGTCCAAAAAAGTTAGAGTCCAAGACAAGACCGAGTCCAAAGAGGTTCAAGTCCAAGACAAGACCGAGTCCAAAAAGGTTTGAGTCCAAGGCAAAACCAAGTCCAAAGAGGTTAGAGTCCAAGACAAGTCCAAGAACAGGACTAGTCGAGTCCAAGTCAAGACCGAGTCCAAAGAGGTTCGAGTCCAAGGCAAAACCAAGTCCAAAGAGGTTAGAGTCCAAGACAAGTCCAAGAACAGGACTAGTCGAGTCCAAGTCAAGACCGAGTCCAAAGAGGTTTGAGTCCGAGTCAAGACCGAGTCCAGGACAGAATAAAGGTCTTATGCATGACAGTATCAAGACAATCATTTTGGGTTTCACTTTCCCTCCAATATTATTATCAACATAATAAAGACACCTGGACTCGGTCCAGACCAGAAGCCATATTGGGCAAGACCAGTGGCCGAGACCGAGACAAGTCCGAGACCAAATACTAGCGAGTCCGAGACAAGTCCGAGACCATAGAAAAACGGCCTTGAGTCCGGACTCGAGTCCAAGACCGGACTCGAGTCCTACAGCCCTGCTTGGTAGTAAACAACATGCTAACATGCTTTAGTGTTTTTATCTGAGATGGACCAGAGAGAGAGAGAGTTCTCTGTGAAGTTAGCAGGAAAGGATGTAAGGTAATAGAATATTAATTAACTATTAATTAGTTAATATTAATTATTAATTATTAATATTAATGGGCAGAGCATGTGAGACGTCACCCATTGGTCTGTGGAGATCTGTTGCCATCAAATAGATAGTTTACCATGGTGAAATGTGCACAGAGCTGCCGTTGACACAACAGTGGGGTGTGTGTGTGTGTGTGTGTGTGTGTGTGTGTGTGTGTGTGTGTGTGTGCGTGCGTGTGTGTGTGTGTGTGTGTGTGTGTGTGGGGTGGAGAAGGTTAAGAGCCTAGACACCGTCATTCACCATGCAGCATCCGTCACACACACCATGATTCACTCACACAACATCTGCATCCCCCCCACCCACACACACACACTATACAGACACACACACATTATAAAGACACACACACACACACTATACAGACACACACACACACACTATACAGACACACACACACACACTATACAGACACACACACATTATAAAGACACACACACACACACTATACAGACACACACACACACACTATACAGACACACACACATATACTATACAGACACACACACACACACACACACACATACAGACACACACACACACACACACATTATACAGACACAGACACACAGACACACACACATTATACAGACACAGACACACACACACACACACATTATACAGACACACACACACATACACATACAGACACACACACACACACACACACATACAGACACACACACACACACACAGTATACGAACACACACACACACACACACACACATTATACAGACACAGACACACACACACACACACATTATACAGACACAGACACACACACACACACTATACAGACACACACACACAGACACATTATACAGACACACACACACACACACACACATACAGACACACACACACACACACACACACACACAGTATACAGACACACACACACACACACATTATACAGACACACACACACACACTATACAGACACACACACACACACTATACAGACACACACACATTATACAGACACACACATGCACACAAAACAGACACACACATACAGACACACACACACACACACACACAGTATACAGACACACACACACACACACAAAACAGACACACACACACACATTATACAGACACACACACACACACTATACAGACACACACACACACACGTTATACAGACACACACACAAAGTATACAGACACATTATACACACACACACACACACAAACACACATTTGACAAATGTACATAAAACACGCTTATATACACATACTCAGCCTTATCTGCAGATTCCTTCCAACACACACACACACACACACACACCTTGGAGGCTCTTATCTGATGTCCACGCACCTCTCCTCTGCACACACACACACACACACACACACACATACACACACACAAGAAACGAACGTCGGTTCATGAGGAGCTGCAGCGAGGTCAAGCCGAGGTGCAGAGGGCTGGAAAAGGTCCAGAGATCAGGGGCGATAACCCCGCCCCCCCTATACGGGCTGATCTCCCCCCTCGATACGGCCCGTCGCCCAGGTCAGCCCTCTCAGGTTACTCGCTAAGGCTTGTTTGGACAGACACACACACACACACACAGACAGACACACACACAGAGCCTTGGACGTGGACTTGAAGTGTTACCCAGACGTGAAGGATGGAGCAGGAGGAGCTGCTGATATCTGATATCTCGGTGTCTGTATTTTATGGCGTTTAAATGCATCGTAAACCTTTTGACTGTGTTCAGAACTGCTTTTCTTCAGGGTTTATTGGATGTTTTTTGGGAGGACATGCGGTCTTCTCGATTGCTTCTTCTCCAGTGACCTTTGACCTTATGAACTTTTTAACTCTGAACCATTTTTTGGAATCCACTTTACAGGAGAAAAGACCACCAAGGTCTCTTATGGAAGACCTAACACTTCATCACTGCTCTCTTCCTAAATCAAATCAGCTGTTGGAGTCGTTCACCTTCCTGTTAAACCAATCAGAATCGACCGTGAATTCCAAGGGCCAATCACAGCGTCACAATCCTGTTTCTCCCTGCTGCTGTCAGCTGTCATTTCAGGCAAAACGTGCACCCCTCCACCCCCCTTCAACCTGCAGTTATTGCCACCCAAAGGCACCCTAGGTCCTCCTCCCCTTCCACCTCCAGTCATCGTCACCCAAAGGCACCCTGGGTCCTCCTCCCCTTCCACCTCCAGTTATTGTCACCCAAAGGCACCCTGGGTCCACCTCCAGTCATCGTCACCCAAAGGCACCATGGGTCCTCCTCCCCTTCCACCTCTAGTCATCATCACCCAAAGGCACCATGGGTCCTCCTCCCCTTCCACCTCTAGTCATCATCACCCAAAGGCACCATGGGTCCTCCTCCCCTTCCTCCTCCAGTCATCATCACCCAAAGGCACCCTGGGTCCACCTCCAGTCATCGTCACCCAAAGGCACCCTGGGTCCTCCTCCAGTCATCATCACCCAAAGGCACCCTGGGTCCACCTCCAGTCATCGTCACCCAAAGGCACCCTGGGTCCACCTCCAGTCATCGTCACCCAAAGGCACCCTGGGTCTTCCTCCCCTTCCACCTCCAGTCATCGTCACCCAAAGGCACCCTGGGTCCTCCTCCCCTTCCACCTCTAGTCATCATCACCCAAAGGCACCCTGGGTCCTCCTCCCCTTCTACCTCCAGTCATCGTCACCCAAAGGCACCCTGGGTCCTCCTCCCCTTCTACCTCCAGTCATCGTCACCCAAAGGCACCCTGGGTCCTCCTCCCCTTCCACCTCTAGTCATCATCACCCAAAGGCACCCTGGGTCCTCCTCCCCTTCTACCTCCAGTCATCGTCACCCAAAGGCACCCTGGGTCCTCCTCCCCTTCCACCTCTAGTCATCATCACCCAAAGGCACCCTGGGTCCTCCTCCCCTTCTACCTCCAGTCATCGTCACCCAAAGGCACCCTGGGTCCTCCTCCCCTTCTACCTCCAGTCATCGTCACCCAAAGGCACCCTGGGTCCTCCTCCCCTTCCACCTCTAGTCATCATCACCCAAAGGCACCCTGGGTCCTCCTCCCCTTCTACCTCCAGTCATCGTCACCCAAAGGCACCCTGGGTCTTCCTCCCCTTCCCCCTCTAGTCATCATCACCCAAAGGCACCCTGGGTCTTCCTCCCCTTCCCCCCTTGCATATCTGCAAACAAGTGTCTCCTGATTGAATTACGTGTCTCTATAAGATGACGTAACACTGCCATTAATACTGCCGTTGACATGAATCAAAGTTGATTTCAGTTAATCACAGTTAAAATTAAACCTGTGTAGCTATAGTGACACCTTTATATCACATGGTGGCATGTGATATAAGTCCAGGTTTCAGGCTGCAGGACGCCCAATCAGAGGGAGTGTATGTACCCAACAGGGCAATAACATGGAGTTGTTTCTGCTTTTATGTTTTTATTGACGCTCGGAGGGCTTAGTTGATATTCTTACCTTTATTCACAAGGACAGGCCGAGCGAGGTGCATTGTTTTTCAAATCAGCAGGACTCAAGGCTTTCCAAGGAGATCCAATCGTAAGGTCCCACTGCCTTCTGCAGAGCTGAAACAAGAGGAAATGTACACAGAGTCACTGAAGCTGTTCATGTTAAGCCTGTTTACAACCAGCAGCTGGAAACAAGGCGACAGGTCTGCAGTTGTTTAGTTCAATGGTTCCCAAGCTGTTTGAATTGTGAGGGGGAATGAAATGAGCAAAGATTAGAAAAACTTGAGGAAAAAAAATTTACATTTTTGTTCCTGTTTATCTTCGTCTTACATTCCTCAGATTTATCTTACAATATACAATTGTGGCCGACTTTGATTTTCAAGAGTAAATAAATAAAAAGTGACAAAAACGTTGACGAAAAGGCAACAAAAGCATCAAAAGCAACAACTGTATAGCAGATAATTTGACATTTGTTCTTCAAGAAATGTCACATTTTAGGATTTCTCATGTACGCCATCTTAGATAAAAGTACCACTTAGGGTGATGGTGACGTACTAATGACCTAACTTCTTAATCAATGCTCCGAATAACTCCAATCAGCTGTTGGAGGCGTTCACCTTCCTGCTAAACCAATCAGAATTGTACACAAATTGCAAGGGCCAATCACAGAGTCACAACCCTGCTTTAAAAAACCTGTTTCTCCCTTTGCTATCAGCTGTCGTTGCAGGCAAAGAGTGCAACCCTCCACCTCCATCTACTCCAGCTGACCTACTCCAGCTGACCGGTCCAGAGCCTCCTTTGGTCTGGTTTTCGGGCTCCTTGGCCACCGGCATCTAGATTCGCGATGAAGTCTAATCGCTAAAGACTTTGTAGATTTTGAGCTGCACAATAAACCTCATTTGCATATCTGCAACCATGTCTCTCCTGATTATCCCTCTGAGCCCTAAGGCCATTTTTACAGTTTATTGTCCGTCTGGATTTATTTTATAATAACTTGTAAAACATCAACCCTGTTGTCTACAGTCAAGATATGAACATCATGTTTTTCAGGACAAACTGGGTTAGTAGAATATTTGGGTTGCAATGAGGTCACTCTAATGTTAAAAATGGTTGTAGGGCCTTAAAGACAAATACATAAATAAAACGGAACATGACTCTTCCAGATATGTGTTGATATCACAGACAGATAAATAATAAATAAGCCATTTTCCTCTAAAACACTTCTCATATGTCTTGGGAGTCACACTGTGAAGAAATAATCATCATAACTTATACAGTTGACAAAATATAGACATTTATTCAAAGAAAGTCCAGACACTTTTGCTCTCATGACATTTACTTATGCCAATAATCAACATAATAATGTCATATTTATTGATATTACACCCACAGCAATGCTACACAAGCATTTGTGTGTCTGAAACAGTTCTTCTATATGCAAAAATAAACCTTATAACTCATATAAAGCACATACTATTTACATTTCTTCAAAAAAAAGGCCCAAATATATAATATATAGTCTAAATATATGCAAAATCTCAAACCAGTGAGGCCATTATGCTCTATAAAACGGTAGATATCTATCTCGTGCACTATAGCATCTTTGATTGCATGCTAGACAGTTTGACTGGGAGTGTTGGCATCTTTCAGCCTCCATACTCTTTGGCTTGTCTCCCATATATGGGCATTCTATTGGCTTTACTCCCATATATGGGCATTCTATTGGCTTTACTTCCATATATGGGCATACTATTGGCTTTACTTCCATATATGGGCATACTATTGGCTTTACTTCCATATATGGGCATTCTATTGGCTTTACTTCCATATATGGGCATTCTATTGGCTTTACTTCCATTAATGGGCATTCTATTGGCTACTTCCATATATGGGCATACTATTGGCTACTTCCATATATGGGCATACTATTGGCTTTGCTTCCATATATGGGCATACTATTGGCTTTACTTCCATATATGGGCATACTATTGGCTTTACTTCCATATATGGGCATTCTATTGGCTTTACTTCCATATATGGGCATTCTATTGGCTTTACTTCCATTAATGGGCATTCTATTGGCTACTTCCATATATGGGCATACTATTGGCTACTTCCATATATGGGCATACTATTGGCTACTTCCATATATGGGCATTCTATTGGCTTTACTTCCATATATGGGCATACTATTGGCTTTACTTCCATATATGGGCATTCTATTGGCTTTACTTCCATTAATGGGCATTCTATTGGCTACTTCCATATATGGGCATACTATTGGCTACTTCCATATATGGGCATACTATTGGCTACTTCCATATATGGGCATTCTATTGGCTTTACTTCCATATATGGGCATACTATTGGCTACTTCCATATATGGGCATTCTATTGGCTTTGCTTCCCTAAACACACAAGAGCAGACACGGAGCCGCGAGCTAGCGGCATAAATGAGCCAAAACGCGATGAATTATGGACATAAAGTGGATAAATCTGGGATGTGGGCGAGCCTCTCGGTCTCAGCGGGTTAATATGTATTTATAATATTTATGTGTAAATGTATCCTCAATGTTGTGATAATTGAATTTTTGATGGTTCCATGTGGTGTCCACGGCAGCTTTGTGCACATTTCACCCTTTCCTGCTAACTTCACAGAGAACAATGCAGTTTTTCCTCTCTTCATCACTGGTTCTCTGGTCCATCTCAGACAGTCATGGAGTCCCTTAACACTGCTTTAAGCTCCCATAACACACTTTTCACTGTAGTGTTTCTCATTGGTCCTGCACCTGCCAGAAGGTGGGATGTGCACGCAATAACTTTTATAAATCCTGTTAATCTGAACCACAAAAAAAAAACAACGATCGCTAACTCAATTTGATTGCCATTTCTCATTTATGCAGAGGCTTTGGTTTTTTTTCTGGTTGTCTTGCACCTTTTCTCCAAAGTATTCAAAGTATCTCACTTTTCGGACTCAATAACCGACCTCCAGCTCCAGCTGATGTAA
Source organism: Etheostoma nigrum (assembly GCA_029931835.1). NCBI lineage: Eukaryota > Metazoa > Chordata > Actinopteri > Perciformes > Percidae > Etheostoma > Etheostoma nigrum. The sequence continues at coordinate 14,723,616 of CM057260.1, forward strand.
CGTATACGTTGTTATGGTACACACAGTGTCAGAGGTGTTGAGGAGACTCTTTCATCCCTGCAGCTTTCATATCACATATCACAAAGCTCAGTCTGAGCCGGGAGCACTGATAAGGTCAAACAGCAGCTTATCACGCTGCTGTTTGACCTTTACACCCCGTCACACAAAGCCACCAATCAGGAACCTCCGAGCCATCCCTTGCACCCTCTGGTTCAATGACGGGCTGCCAGACGTCGATGACATGTCAGAGCGGCGTGTTGCAGACGCACCGGAGCACCGCCTGTCATCGAATGCATCTATCTATCTGACCGAGGGGACGACAGGGCCGGTCGCCTGGCACTGAAGTTCAAAGTGACCCCCCCTTTGTGATGGTGATTCATCACCGCCGCCGGCGTGGGAACAGAAGAGAAAGATGAGGGGAGAGGAAAAACAAAGGAAACCTACTGACCTTTTCCTCCACACACACACACACACACACACACACACACACACTCCTACACCTTCCAAACACATTCAAAGACCCATTCATAAACACATAAATACTACAAAATACCCTGAAACTTACATCTCTGATCCCAATCTCCACCTTTAAGCAAAACCTTCAAAATTACATTGTTGACTCTTGTTCCTGCTGACAATCATGAACCATATTTATACACACATATTTAAGCATGTTATTCCTTTTCTTTCTTTGTTGACTGCCTTTTTTTGAATTTAATTTAGCTGCTTGTTCTATGTGCCATGTGTTAGACTATGTAAAGTTGTACAGTATGTTCCTATTTTATTCTGTAGCCTCTTGGCCAGGTCATGTTTGTAAATGAGAAGTGGTTCTCAAACAGTTTACCTGGATAAATAAAATAAAAAGAAATTCATAAACACCTACGTCAGTCTAAAAAGCCACGCAAGTAGCCCCGAGAGGCTCAAATGTGCATCACACTTCATGGATATACTAAAATATAAATCTACTGATCATTTAGCTCATGAGGGTTCATCCTCGGGGGAGCTGGAATAGAAATCTAGCCCATAAATGTAGTTATTTCTGTTTTTCGAGTGGAACATTTGGCCTGAGGTGGCCTGTCTTAAGAGAAACGGACCTTGTGCCAAGATAGTGCCTCATTTATTTTGCTATTAAAATGGCTCACCGAGCCCCAGAAGGTCCTCAAGCTTTCTTAGGTTTCAGTGTGTTCTTCCTCTTTCTGCAAAGCGTACACGTAAAAAGGCTTTCTTTTATGAAGATTACACATGGGGAAAGTGGTTTCAGTCCATCATTTGAGTCTTAAAAGTTTGTATTTTCTGTGAAAAGATGCTGTAAGAATGTTTCAGTCTAGTTCTAATATAAATCAAGTTGTTTAAAGTATTTCCTAGTTTGTCTTTTCTTGATGTTTATGTTGCAGCGGCCCAAAAAAGGTCACGAGAATCAATACGAGTCCTCATCTGTGGACCATTCATTTCATTTAATGGGACGCCGGCCAGTTTTACTCCTTTGCTCTGGAGACTTCATCATCTTTGGGCTCTTTCCATTAGTGAGGCTCAAAATCTCTGGCATAGATGGAGAGCATTTATTAAGACACACTTCCTGTATTTGATATTTGTGTCTGTCTACGTTTGCAATCTCCCTTAAGTCAGGAATGTGCATCGCCTTGATACTTATCACAATCTCTCTCAGCCTCATTTCCTCCTTTCCTTCCCAGGTGGAGAGGACTTCCAGCCGCAGAGAGTCACACACATGTCAAACCCCGAACCACGACTTCGAGCAGCGCCGAGCTCAGCCGTCGGCGCAAACGTCCGCCAGAGCTTTCTTGTTGCATTGGGGTTTAATGAAAGTTGGGATGGATGTCAAAGGGGGTTGAGAGGAAATGCCTTGATCTGCAAGGCCTGCACAGAAATATGTGCCGGGCTCGGACAAGTTTTCCTGGCCTGTGGGCGGCCAGCTTTTGCAGACGTCCAGATGGATGGATGGATGGATGGTGATGGTGATGCCGGGTTCCTCTCTCCTTACACAAACATGTGCGCTCCACTTTATTGCTTGACATTTTTTCAGACAAGAGATTCCTCTTGCAGGCTGGAATGCGGAGGAAGCCAATCACAAGCCTCGGCCCAAACGAGACCGACAGCGAGCTGCTAACAGGACAGCTGCGGGGTCAAGTGTCCCAGATAAAGTGATCTTTTACTGAGGCAAATAAACTTGTGATGAAGGGCCGGGCAGCGCTGCGAGCAGTGTATATATAAAATGTCTTTATTTAGAGATGAGAACACATGATTCAGCAGTTAAGCTCCTTTATTGGAAACACTCGCAGTGATTTTCCCACTTGTGAGTGCTTTGAAATGGCATTTCATGAGAACTCAAACACCCTTCGTGCTTCCACATTTCAGATTTCTGTCAGAAACTTTAAACTATATTTGTCATGATGCATAACAGAGAGACGTCAGAAGCTGAGCAGTTGCTTGGAAATCGAGCACATAATTCTGCAGAGGACCGAGGGAAATGCAAAGTTGTCCTGCCGCCAGTCTTCCTAATTATTCCCATATTAATGTTCTGCACACATGTCTTATCCGAGCTGCAATAAATCCTTTCTCCACTCAACACATTTCTCCACGTTTCCTCGTGTTCAAGGGTCGTTTGTCATCTGTTGTCGGGGAGCTGTGGCCTCTGACCTTCACAAGCTCCACTACAAATGACTTCTAACGACGGCGATTTTAGGAATTTAAGCTCATTCTGCGGCTACGAGCTGAACCATGTGAGATAAGTGCATCAGCTGCAGTCAAGTGAGCTCAACGTCTCAGTGGCCAGATCTTCCCAACCAACCAAGAAATCCACACAAACAAAAGAATAAAAAAAATGGAAAGCTATCCTTCCAATAAAATCATTTCTGTCTGTAATTATAGTCCTAATTATAGGGGTGGGTCATGACTTTGGACACAGGACCTTCTTCCAGTATCTGGTCTTACCCACTCCACAGTACACCCGAGGCACCAGACTATAGGTGTCAATGTCTGTTGATAGAACAATGTTAGAAATAAAACTACCTTTGCATCGCGATGATCACATTACACTTTGAGGGACTAGTTTCTCAGCAGCGGCACGTGCAACATGGCAGGCCTGCTTGGTTCTTTCGGGGGAATGACTAATAATTAATTTACCTGAACTGTCAAGCTGTCACAAAACAAGATTAATCCCCCATAAACACACCTGAAGCTGATGTTCCCTCATCCCACAACTACCCTCCTCCCACTTAAACATGATTACAGTCACACACGCCTTCCTTTCCCTTCTCACATTCCTCCTCCAGTCGTGTTACACTGAAGACAAAGACTGGAAATATCATGGATCTCATGGCGGCCAATAGGCTGCCAGCCGAACAAAAGCTGAAACTGAAAACAGGCCGCAGGCCAACCGCCAGCTACAGGTTGGGTGTCTTGCCCGAGGGCACTTTGGCAAGACGTATGGCTGCTGTGGAGCCGTACATCCATCATGGAGGCGGAGACGCTGTCGCCCAACATTAGAGAGAAAACACCTGAAGCAGCAGGTGTATAGGCCCAGAAATAAAAAAATAAAAAAACACACTCGAACTTCATTTTGAAGACAGACGGAAGGTTTTTAATGTAAAATCATATCATTATAATATATAATACAGATAACTATGGCAATCATTGGTTTCTTTTTTTGGATTTAGATAACAAGTCAGAGTCATGACAGTGACACATCTATAGCCGGACTGCAACTGCAGACTATGTCCAAGGTATGACAAGGTTTTTAAAGTTAAAAAGGAGACTTCCAGTCAATTTTAATGCATGGGATCTAAATGTGGAGGTCTGTCTGTGGCAAGAAAAATGAAACCAATCGGTGCTGCCTACACCGAGTTAGCCTCCTGCTAGCGTTAGCACCCAACAGGCGTCAACAGGGCAAGTTATAAACGTGTTTTTAGCCTCTAAACATGTTCAAAATGTCATTAAAAGTGCCTCCCCGTGTGCAGTGATTCCTTCCTACCTCGAACTTCATTTTGAAGACAGACGGAAGGTTTTTAAACCCAAATTAATATGTATTTATTTTTGGAAACTTGACTCTTTAGATATGTTGATCCTACGCTCGCCTGCAGACAGATCTCACATTGTTCTCTAATTCTTAATTAATTAGTTAATTTGTCTTTTACTTACCTGGAACCACAACCCTTTCCTAATTATAGTACACCCATAGTTTCAGTGCACAGATTTTTAAGTGGCACTTAAAGGAGAATTCCAGTTAATTTCAACACATAGCTCTGTTGTCTGTAAATGTGGAGGTCTATCAGTAGAGAGAGAAACTAACCAATCGGTGCTGCCTACACCGAGTTAGCCTCCTGCTAGCGTTAGCACCCAACAGGCGTCAACAGGGCAAGTTATAAACGTGTTTTTAGCCTCTAAACATGTTCAAAATGTCATTAAAAGTGACTCCCCGTGTGCAGTGATTCCTTCAGAGTGAACACAGGGAATCTGATGCTGGAGATGTGACAGAAATGGTGTTTCGGCTCGGAAAACAGGAAATAGATCAGAGATCTGTGCAAAAAGCAGCTTTCACGCCTTTTTGTCACATCTCCAGCATCAGATTCCCTGTGTTCACTCTGAAGGAATCACTGCACATGTAGAGGCACTTTTAATGACATTTTGAACATGTTTAGAGGCTAAAAACAGGTTTAAAACTTGCCCTGTTGAAGCCTGTTGGGTGCTAACGCTAGCAGGAGGCTAACTCGGTGTAGGCAGCACCGATTGGTTAGTTTCTCTCTCTACTGATAGACCTCCACATTTACAGACAACAGAGCTATGTGTTGAAATTAACTGGAATTCTCCTTTAAGTGCCACTTACTACAAAAAATAAGGAAAAACAACAATCTGTGCAATCTGTGAAACTATGGGTGTACTAATTAGGAAAGGGTTGTGGTTCCAGGTAAGTAAAAGACAAATTAACTAATTAATTAAGAATTAGAGAACAATGTGAGATCTGTCTGCAGGCGAGCGTAGGATCAACATATCTAAAGAGTCAAGTTTCCAAAAATAAATACATATTAATTTGGGTTTAAATTGAACTTTTCTTGCGTATAAATATCAAAGAATTACCGACTTATATAACATTTGCCTGTGTCTCTCAGTATTAATTAATTTGATGATATTTGTAGTGTTATGTACATTTTCTCCCGGTCTTGAATTGATTTGCATCCTAATTTTCTGTGAGTTAATTAGAGGTTTGAGCTCTCTGAATGCTCTCCAGGGCCACGAGGAGTTGGATGGCGTGCTTGGTTGAGAAGGCTCGTTAACACCCCCCCCTCAGGGCTAATAGTTAGCGATATGTAGCATTAATATTTAAAAAGGTAGCCAAAGTTTTGACAAGGCCTGATTAATAATGCATCCAGTGTGGCTTGAATGAGTATAATAAGCAGTATAAATATGAATGTAAGGCCTCAAAAGATGTTTTTTCTTGGGAATAGGTCAAAAGAAATCCTCTCATTAATCACACTAATTTCCCCTCCTCACGCTTGTGCATCACACTTGACCACTGCAGGGTCACAGGGATATTTCGTTACATCTGTTGACCCTTGACCTTTCTACTATTAGTCGCTTGTAGCGGCGGTCGATCAGGATCTCACGTTTCTGTGCATGCATCTTTAAAATGGGGGTAAAAATGTGAGCATTAAAATAAAAGATCTTTTTTTTTTTTTGACTTCTGGAAACCAGTTTTATTAGAAATTACTCCTCCATGTTTAATGTGAGGGATGTACGAATATTTCTGTCAATTTCCCCCGGTTTAGACTTATTCCTTATTTTGGTTTTCAGACAGAGTGGGACGTCCCTCCTTCAAGTTCAATGTCCTAAATGTCCTTCCAGTAAGCCGAGGTGCTGTCTTCGGCCCCGCGGCTGTTAACTGACCTCTAGTGGCCCAAGTCTCAGATGGGCAGACCCTGATGCCTCTCTACACTGGTTTCCTTTCTGAGCCGGACCTTGTGTAATTTCATGCATTCGTGCTATCTGCTGAGGTCCTGCAAAGCTCCCAGCGTAACAAAAGCAGGGTGAGGTGTTACATAGTCAAAGTCCACAGAGAAAAGCCGAAACCTGCTTTTAAAAACGAGCCGTCAGGGGTAGAAGGAGCGGAGCAGACTGGGTTTTGTTGGAAAGGGGGGGGTACAGGTATATTAAGACAGGATGCATGAGGAAAATAATGTGTTTTTCAACATTATGTATTAAGAATGAACCTGAAAATGAGGCCAGAACTCCATCAGCTATCCCTCGACACGTCAACTTTAGAAAATAGAAACATCACTCCCATGTCTCATGTCTCTCATGTGTGGGCCCTGAAATGAGGCGGCGGACCCCCGAGGTTCATAAATCCACAGGCGGGTTTATCTGAGGGGGCCCAGGGCCTCCCTCGAACCCCCACCAACACATCACAATTCACAATGGCTGAACGGAAGCCGCCCTGCTGCTGCAGACCGAGTGTTTCCCAACGCCGGCGCACAATGGGGGCCAAACCTGCCTTCATCCCTGGGCTAGGATCTGGTTCCTGTCCCTCATTCACAGCCTCAGTCCGCTGGAATGACAGCCCACTATGCGGTACATTGGCACAATGGTGCTAATAAACGACGTAGAGAGAGAGAGAGAGAGAGAGAGAGAGAGAGAGAGAGATGTGGTCTGTGTTGCTGGCCAAATGGCTGCTGATTGACGGGTTTCTGAGGGACGCCGCTGTTTGCATGAAGGCCCCGAGCACAGATCTAATTAAAACACAATGCAGCAATTACTGCTGTTTTGTATGTGCTGAATGAAGAGAATTAGTCACCCCGGGGAAAAAACACACACATATACAGACACACAGGTGTGTACACACACATATATAACCCAGCAGGACATGTAGAGCTTTTATATCTCCTCATAGCTGAAGTTAGTGTTGACAAAGAGAGGTCGGAGGAACCTGCAAGGGTCTTTTGGGGGGGTTTCTAATTCATTTCTCCTAAGATTTCCAGATTAAATGACTAATAATTGAACCTATAACATAGCATATATAGTAGAATATAGTGACAAATGTCCACCACAAGCTCCTCGAGCCCAAGGAGACATCTTCAAGTGGCTTTCTTTGTCCGACCAACGATCCAAAACTCAAAAGACATTCAGTCTGCAATGATGTCCAGTTAAGTGTCTACATGTGAATTTGTTCTGACAAACAACATTTTTCCAATGAAGTGCGTAAGTGCAGCTTCACAGCTGAAAAAAATAAAAAAAGTAAAAACTTTCCAACTCTTTGGTCTTGGCCATGTTAGTAGTTGGATTCTTACTGATTGTATGGGGTGGACAGGTGTCTTTATGCAGCTAACGACCTCAAACAGGTGCATCTAATTTAGGATAATAAATGGAGTGGAGGTGGACATTTTGAAGGCAGACTAACAGGTCTTTGAGGGTCAGAATTCTAGCTGATAGACAGGTGTTCAAATACTTATTTGCAGCTGTATCATACAAATAAATAGTTAAAAAATCATACATTGTGATTTCTGGATATTTTATTTTAGATTATGTCTCTCACAGTGGACATGCACCTACGATGACAATTTCAGACCCCTCCATGATTTCTAAGTGGGAGAACTTGCAAAATAGCAGCGTGTTCAAATACTTATTTTCCTCACTGTATGTCTCAGTGTCTAATGAAGGTGCTGGAGATCTCAAATCCCACATGGACACCGAAAAACCTGATCTTATTACATTGAAAAGGTTTGAAGAGATATTTAGCTGAAGCTGGATTTTGAAGCTGACACAGAATAGGTCATATTCACTGTATATATTCACATTATTTCATATTTATTTATCTGAAAAGAGCTATTATTTTGTTTACATAAGTTATTTTTGTAGCATTGAGGCCACAAAGAGCACTGTGAACCAACCCAACGGCCTCTCCACAGTGAGAACCGGCGATGGGACTGGTCAGATGTGACGGGACCTCCGCGAGGGGACCCCACTCTGTACTTGACATTCATCTCCTCTCAGATCACTTGAGTGTGACTTTCCCTCGGCTTTGCCCAGCGTGGAGCCCGCGAGAGCCTCAACGACAACGGTGACATGCATTGTTGGCGTGTCACTGGGTTTTGGAGAGGGCCACGTGCGTCCAGTCGGCTGAGACAAGGGCCTCCATACATGATGTCAGACATGAGAACGGACAGTCTCCAGAGCAAAACACGCTCCCATCTGCAAGGCTTGATGGGCACAAAGAGACTTATCAGCTCAGGGGCCGTTAGAGCTGACTGCTTTAGGTGCTTTGTGCAGAAAATGACGTCTTGCGTTCTCCCAAAGCCGACAGGAATTTCCATTTTTACCGTTCTACGTGGCTGAAAACTCTCATACAGAACTATTTGTGCAGGCTGAGTGCTTGGGAGTCTCACGCAAGGACACTTGAGCAAGAAAAATACTCAAAGGCTGAAGCATCTGTGACCTTTTGAATGCAGGATAATCTCTGGACCTAGCAGGCCGCGCTGCCAGACAGTTAGAAAGTGGATTAAGAGGGGAATCAATTAAGGGTAAATGGGCCTCTCAAACTCAGGAATGGAGTTTACACATACTTCTGCTGGTGCACTCAAACTGAGCTCCCTCGCAGTTTGTTATGCAAACTTAACTAACTAATTTTCATCTGTGCTGGGACGTGATGTTCTCATGTCAGCACACAAGCGACACAAAACAAATGCACCCTTCCTGCTGAAGTTAGCAAGCACAGAAACGTACTCAGCTGCTTTAATGCATCAGCAACGTCACAGAGAACATGGGAGTTGCCTTGATCGGTTAGTTCGTTAGTTCCTAGTCATTTCAACCTGTTCTCACTCCCAACTCGGACGTGAATAGTATGAAAGACCAAAATCTGCGTAAGGAAGCAGGTTGGGGGGGGTGGACGGGTCAAACAACACAGGAATTTCACCCAGGAGACCGGGGTTCATGTCCTGGTCTCAAACCATAACTAAGTGGTTTCATTCTGCACGCTTAAAGACTCAGAGCTTTAAAAAAGTGATGCTAAGGGGGACATGATCTAGCTGCAGAGTTTGATTAGTTGGGGGTGATAACTATACACTGGGAATTGATGAAGGGCTACGTGAGTTCTTCTGACAGGACTGTGGATGTACCTTAGACCAAAAACCTTGGTTTTAATACACCAAAGTTGCACAATAACTAATATAACAATAACTAAGCGATGGAGGCAGCAGCAGAGCAGCAACTCCCGTGTTCTGGGAGGTAAGATCACTGTTTTTGTCGATGCGGTCTAGTGGATTTGAAGAGAGCAGAGATAACGGGGGCAGGGGGGGCTGTGGCTCAGGGGTGGAGGGGGTTGGTCGCCTGCCAATCGGAAGGTTGGTGGTTCGATCCCTGGCCTTGCAGTCCTATGTCAGAGTTGCCCCCAAATGCTGCGCCATGGGAGTATAAATGTGTGTGAGTGTTTATCTGATGAGCAGGTGGCACCTTGTACCGCGGCCTTGGCCACTCTGTGTGTGTGTGTGTGTGTGTGTGTGTGTGTGTGTGTGTGTGTGTGGTTCCTGTACTATGTAAAAGCACTTTGAGTAGTCGTTAAGATATATAAGAACAGGACCATTTACATAACGGCTTCAGCACCCCGTCGTAAAGTCAGCAAGGTGAAGTGCCGAGAATAGTCCAATTATAGCGTCCATGGCAACAACCTGACTGAAAATGAGCTAAATAAACAAAAAAAACTTGCAGAGAGTGATAAATGGCCTCAGATCTGCTGGGTGCGAATTAATCTGTGTCATCGGTTAGTCAGACAGCGAGACGAGCGGAGACGGCAGGGGTGTCTGTGTCCACCTCATTGTCCTGCAGGACAGAGGCTGACGGGTCTCCAAAAGACTGACAGATTTCTGTTGGCTTGCAGCCAGCAGACAAACACACTCACATTTACATATACACCCAGCATGGGAACTTTCGGGGCTGCTGGTTTCGATGAATGGACAGCGGAGGCGGAGGGCAGATTGTCAAACTATTAGTGTCAAACATGGGATTCAAAATGGTGTCCCCCCCCCCCCCCCCGCCAGTTAATGGAGAAGGAAACGCTGCAATCGCTTATTTTAATTGAAAAAGAGTGAAGTGTTCTCTTCAGAAAAACACCCTTGTTCCCGTTGCATCATGACAAATCCCATAAAGAGAGTTACCTTGACAAAACCTTATGAATAAGGAACTAATTAGGATCTTTTTTTAATTTAATGTCTGACTTTATGATATCCACTTCATCCAAAACATTACTTATTAATGCACAGCTGCCTGATTATGCTAAACTAAAAAGTCCAAGTGGAGTCCAAGTTAAGTCTCAAGTCTCTGAGCTAGAGTCCAAGTTAAGACTCAAGTCTCTGAGCTAGAGTCCAAGTTAAGACTCAAGTCTCTGAGCTAGAGTCCAAGTTAAGAACTTTGAGCTAGAGTCCAAGTTAAGACTAAAGTCTCTAAGCTAGAGTCCAAGTTAAGTGTCAAGTATTTGAGCTAGAGTCCAAGTCAAGTCTCAAGTCTCTGAGCTAGAGTCCAAGTTAAGACTCAAGTCTCTAAGCTAGAGTCCAAGTTAAGACTCAAGTCTCTAAGCTAGAGTTCAAGTCAAGTCTCAAGACATTGAGCTAAAGTCCAAGTTAAGTCTCAAGTCTTTGAGCTTGAGTCCAAGTTAAGACTCAAGTCTCTGAGCTAGAGTCCAAGTTAAGTCTCAAGTCTCTGAGCTAAAGTCCAAGTTAAGTCTCAAGTCTTTGAGCTAGAGTCCAAGTTAAGTCTCAAGTTTCTGAGCTAGAGTCCAAGTTAAGTCTCAAGTCTCTGAGCTAAAGTCCAAGTTAAGACTCAAGTCTCTAAGCTAGAGTCCAAGTTAAGTCTCAAGTCTCTGAGCTAGAGTCCAAGTTAAGACTAAAGTCTCTGAACTAGAGTCTAAGTTAAGTCTCAAGTCTCTAAGCTAGAGTTCAAGTCCAGTCTCAAGTCTTTGAGCTAGAGTCCAAGTTAAGACTCAAAACTTTGAGCTAGAGTCCAAGTTAAGACTAAAGTCTCTAAGCTAGAGTCCAAGTCAAGTCTCAAGTCTTTGAGCTAGAGTCCAAGTTAAGACTCAAGTCTCTAAGCTAGAGTCCAAGTTAAGTGTCAAGTCTCTGAGCTAGAGTCCAAGTTAAGACTAAAGTCTCTGAACTAGAGTCTAAGTTAAGTCTCAAGTCTCTAAGCTAGAGTTCAAGTCAAGTCTCAATACTTTGAGCTAGAGTCCAAGTTAAGTCTCAAGTCTTTGAGCTAGAGTCCAAGTTAAGACTCAAAACTTTGAGCTAGAGTCCAAGTTAAGACTAAAGTCTCTAAGCTAGAGTCCAAGTTAAGTGTCAAGTATTTGAGCTAGACTCCAAGTCAAGTCTCAAGTCTCTAAGCTAGAGTCCAAGTTAAGACTCAAGTCTCTGAGCTAGAGTCCAAGTTAAGTATCAAGTTAAGTCTCAAGTCTCTAAGCTAAAGTCCAAGTCAAGTCTCAAGTCTCTAAGCTAGAGTCCAAGTTAAGACTAAAGTCTCTAAGCTAGAGTCCAAGTTAAGTGTCAAGTCTTTGAGCTAGAGTCCAAGTTAAGACTAAAGTCTCTAAGCTAGAGTCCAAGTTAAGTCTCAAGTCTCTGAGCTAGAGTCCAAGTCAATTCTCAAGTCTCTAAGCTAGAGTCCAAGTTAAGACTCAAGTCTCTGAGCTAGAGTCCAAGTTAAGACTCAAAACTTTGAGCTAGAGTCCAAGTTAAGACTAAAGTCTCTAAGCTAGAGTCCAAGTTAAGTGTCAAGTATTTGAGCTAGACTCCAAGTCAAGTCTCAAGTCTCTAAGCTAGAGTGCAAGTTAAGACTCAAAACTTTGAGCTAGAGTCCAAGTTAAGACTAAAGTCTCTAAGCTAGAGTCCAAGTTAAGTGTCAAGTATTTGAGCTAGACTCCAAGTTAAGTGTCAAGTATTTGAGCTAGACTCCAAGTTAAGTGTCAAGTCTTTGAGCTAGAGTCCAAGTCAAGTCTCAAGTCTCTAAGCTAGAGTCCAAGTTAAGACTCAAGTCTCTGAGCTAGAGTCCAAGTTAAGACTCAAGTCTCTAAGCTAGAGTCCAAGTTAAGACTCAAGTCTCTAAGCTAGAGTCCAAGTTAAGTATCAAGTTAAGTCTCAAGTCTCTAAGCTAAAGTCCAAGTTAAGTATCAAGTCTCTAAGCTAGAGTTCAAGTTAAGACTCAAAACTTTGAGCTAGAGTCCAAGTTAAGACTAAAGTCTCTAAGCTAGAGTCCAAGTTAAGTGTCAAGTATTTGAGCTAGACTCCAAGTTAAGTGTCAAGTATTTGAGCTAGACTCCAAGTTAAGTGTCAAGTCTTTGAGCTAGAGTCCAAGTCAAGTCTCAAGTCTCTAAGCTAGAGTCCAAGTTAAGACTCAAGTCTCTGAGCTAGAGTCCAAGTTAAGACTCAAGTCTCTAAGCTAGAGTCCAAGTTAAGACTCAAGTCTCTAAGCTAGAGTCCAAGTTAAGTATCAAGTTAAGTCTCAAGTCTCTAAGCTAAAGTCCAAGTTAAGTATCAAGTCTCTAAGCTAGAGTTCAAGTCAAGTCTCAAGACTTTGAGCTAGAGTCCAAGTTAAGTCTCAAGTCTCTGAGCTAGAGTCTAAGTTAAGACTAAAGTCTCTGAGCTAGAGTCCAAGTTAAGTCTCAAGTCTTTGAGCTAGAGTTCAAGTTAAGTCTCAAGTCTTTGAGCTAGAGTCCAAGTTAAGACTCAAGTCTCTAAGCTAGAGTCCAAGTTAAGACTCAAGTCTCTAAGCTAGAGTCCAAGTTAAGACTCAAGTCTTTGAGCTAGAGTCCAAGTTAAGTCTCAAGTCTCTGAGCTAGACTCCAAGTTAAGTGTCAAGTCTCTGAGCTAGATTCCAAGTCTCAAGTCTCTGAGCTAGAGTCCATTCAGGCTTTTATGGTTTGGGCCTTGCTGTGTGGAGTTTTTAAAGCCAAAGCTTTTGATGAAGGCACAGCGGTCGACGTGTTTGTTGTCCTCTCACTCGTGTGGCAAAACAAAGCCCACGGCGCTCGGTGGTAATGAGGTCTCGGTGTCTCTGCACCAAAGAGTGGAGCCTTCCTGTTTCTTCTGACACAGATGTCGTTACCCCACCCATGGGGAACACCACCAAACCGTACGGGGGCTGTATATTAATCTGGTGCCCTGTATTAAGGTCAATAGAGCCGCCCGGTCAGTCATAGCAAACACAGCCGAGACTCGGCTCTAAATCCATTTACTTAAGAAAACCTGAGGTCACGGAGGGTTAAGTAAGAGGGGGCGGGAGGGCGTCAATCCTCCATTCAGCATATCTGATTTAATACGCATCAGAGGCTAGGAAGGGGGGCGGGGGCGGTGGGGGGGGAGCACCAAATAAACTCAGCGGATATTAAAGGTCAACGGGGTCGTCCAACATGTGTTTTCTCAAAGACGTTCTGAAGACCAAAGCAGACGAGTCACAGCTGAGACGCATGTGGACCCACTCAGTGTTTCCAACGGCCACATAGGTGCACGAGGATACTTTCAGGACTCGCGGCAAGATAGTGGGTTTCATTTTCACACAAATAACAGCTCAGGATGAAAATAAACCATTTGAAAAGGAAAGTCTACTTCATATCACCTCATCATTTTGTCTCAAAATGACCTCTTTAATTAACTTTGAGCTACTTTTATAGATGGCATATTAGGGCCTTTGTAGGTGTTTTTTGGAGGTTTTGTCAGTGTTTTTTGGAGGTTTTGTCAGTGTTTTTTTGGAGGTTTTGTCAGTGTTTTTTGGAGGTTTTGTCAGTGTTTTTTTGGAGGTTTTGTCAGTGTTTTTTGGAGGTTTTGTCAGTGTTTTTTGGAGGTTTTGTCAGTGGTTTTTTGGAGGTTTTGTCAGTATTTTTTTGGAGGTTTTGTCTGTTTTTTTGGAGGTTTTGTCAGTGTTTTTTGGAGGTTTTGTCAGTGTTTTTTTGAGGTTTGTTTTTTGGAGGTTTTGTCAGTGTTTTTTGGAGGTTTGTTTTTTGGAGGTTTTGTCAGTGTTTTTTGGAGGTTTTGTCAGTGTTTTTTGGAGGTTTGTTTTTTGGAGGTTTTGTCAGTGATTTTTGGAGGTTTTGTCAGTGTTTTTTGGAGGTTTTGTCAGTGTTTTTTTGAGGTTTGTTTTTTGGAGGTTTTGTCAGTGTTTTTTGGAGGTTTGTTTTTTGGAGGTTTTGTCAGTGTTTTTTGGAGGTTTTGTCAGTGTTTTTTGGAGGTTTGTTTTTTGGAGGTTTTGTCAGTGATTTTTGGAGGTTTTGTCAGTGTTTTTTGGAGGTTTTGTCAGTGTTTTTTGCAGGTTTTGTCAGTGTTTTTTTGCAGGTTTTACTAGTGTTTTTTTGGAGGTTTTATCAGTGTTTTTTGGAGGTTTTGTCAGTGGTTTTTTGGAGGTTTTGTCAGTGGTTTTTTGGAGGTTTTGTCAGTGTTTTTTTGGAGGTTTTGTCAGTGTTTTTTGGAGGTTTTGTCAGTGTTTTTTGGAGGTTTTGTCAGTGTTTTTTGGAGGTTTGTTTTTGGAGGTTTTGTCAGTGTTTTTTGGAGGTTTGTTTTTTGGAGGTTTTGTCAGTGTTTTTTGGAGGTTTTGTCAGTGTTTTTTTGGAGGTTTTGTCAGTGTTTTTTGGAGGTTTTGTCTGTTTTATTGGAGGTTTTGTCAGTGTTTTTTGGAGGTTTTGTCAGTGTTTTTTTGGAGGTTTTGTCAGTGTTTTTTTGGAGGTTTGTTTTTTAGAGGTTTTGTCAGTGTTTTTTGGAGGTTTTGTCTGTTTGTTTTGCAGGTTTTGTCAGTGTTTTTGGGAGGTTTTGTCTGTTTGTTTTGGAGGTTTTGTCAGTGTTTTTTGGAGGTTTTGTCTGTTTGTTTTGGAGGTTTTGTCAGTGTTTTTTGGAGGTTTTGTCTGTTTGTTTTGGAGGTTTTGTCAGTGTTTTTTGGAGGTTTTGTCAGTGTTTTTTGCAGGTTTTGTCAGTGTTTTTTGGAGGTTTTGTCAGTGTTTTTTGGAGGTTTTGTCAGTGTTTTTTGGAGGTTTTGTCAGTGTTTTTTTGGAGGTTTTGTCAGTGTTTTTTGGAGGTTTTGTCAGTGTTTTTTTGGAGGTTTTGTCAGTGTTTTTTTGGAGGTTTTGTCAGTGTTTTTTGGAGGTTTGTTTTTTAGAGGTTTTGTCAGTGTTTTTTGGAGGTTTTGTCTGTTTGTTTTGGAGGTTTTGTCAGTGTTTTTTGGAGGTTTTGTCTGTTTGTTTTGGAGGTTTTGTCAGTGTTTTTTGGAGGTTTTGTCAGTGTTTTTTGCAGGTTTTGTCAGTGTTTTTTGGAGGTTTTGTCAGTGTTTTTTGGAGGTTTTGTCAGTGTTTTTTGGAGGTTTTGTCAGTGTTTTTTTGGAGGTTTTGTCAGTGTTTTTTGGAGGTTTTGAGAGTTTTTTGGAGGTTTTGTCAGAGACAGACAGGTAGATAGGTAATATCAGACACAGAGACAGACAGAATAAACTAATAGGACAGAATAAAGAATAAAGACTGAATCTGCAGATAACCCTCTCGGTGCAGGTGTGTCCTGTCCTGCAGCTCCTAACACACCCTGGAGAGGACAGGTGGAGGACATAAAACAGGACAGCACGTCAGCTGTCTGCAGCGCCGTCCGGACTCTAAGCCGTCCCCGGTCCGTCCCACACGGGGGACCTCTGTGGAAGACATCAGGATCACATGGCGAGATGATGAGAAGATATTTAATATCGGCTTTGCTCGGAGGGGAGATTATTTCCATATGGTGGCGGTGAGAGTGATACAGTCATTTTTTAACAGTTATGATATAACTTCCGTGTTTTATTTTCATTTCATGGAGGTGGACTCGCGCTGCATGTGTGGGACCAAAAGGAAAGATAGGAAAGGAAAGAGGGAAGGAGAGAAAGGAAAGAAAGGGAAGGAAAGATAGGAAAGGAAAGAGAGGAAAGATAGAAAATAAGAGAAAGGAAAGGAAAGAAAGGAAAGATAGGAAAGGAAAGATAGGAAAGAAGAGAAAGGAAAGGAAAGAAAGGAAAGATAGGAAAGAAAGGAAAGGAGAGATAGGGAAGAAGAGAAAGGAAAGAAAGGAAAGAGGGAAGGAGAGAGAGGGAAGGAGAGAAAGGGAAGGAAAGAAAGGGACGGAACAAAAGGAAAGAAAGAAAAGGAAAGATAGGAAAGAAGAGAAAGGAAAGGAAAGAAAGGAAAGATAGGAAAGAAAGGAAAGGAGAGATAGGGAAGAAGAGAAAGGAAAGAAAGGGAAGGAAAGATACGAAAGGAAAGAGGGAAGGAGAGAAAGGGAAGAAAAGAAAGGAAAGGAGAGAGAGGATATCCCATAATGAGGCCGGGTTACATGAATGTAGAAAAATGAAGAAATGTTTAAAATTATTTAAGAACAAAATACTTCATTTAATACTTCTTATGGGCTAAATTTGAGACTTTTTATGACAAGTGGGCTCAACAAATCCAAAATAAGAACTATTTGCACCTGAGAGAACAACAAACCCATTTATCCGAGATGGGAAGAGCTGCAGTACTGCAATACCAGCTGCAGTACTGCAATACCAGCTGCAGTACTGCAATACCAGCTGCAGTACTGCAATACCAGCTGCAGTACTGCAGTACCAGCTGCAGTACTGCAATACAAGCTGCAGTACTGCAGTACCAGCTGGACCCACTAGAGGGCAGTGAGTGGATGCTCACTGCATGTTGGGTTCACAACTCTTTACATATATACAGTACACACACACACACACACACACACATATATTATATATATATATATATATATATATATATATATATATTCAAAATCTCAGAAAATTAGCATATTACATGAAATCAATAAAAAAGGATTTTAAATACAGAACTGTCCGCCCTCTGAAAAGTATAAATCATGCATATGTACTCAGTACTTTGTTTGGCCCCTTTTGCATGAATTACTGCCTCAATGCGGCGTGGCATGGATACTATATGATTTCATGAACATGAAAAACCACTGACAAAACCTCCAAAAAACCACAGACAAAACCTCCAAAAAAACACGACAAAACCTCCAAAAAACACAGACAAAACCTCCAAAAAAACACTGACAAAACCTCCAAAAAAACACTGACAAAACCTCCAAAAAACACTGAAAAAACCTCCAAAAACCACTGACAAAACCTCCAAAAAAAACACTGACAAAACCTCCAAAAAACACTGACAAAACCGCCAAAAAACACTGACAAAACCTCCAAAAAACACTGACAAAACCGCCAAAAAAAACAGACAAAACCTCCAAAAAACACTGACAAAACCTCCAAAAAACACTGACAAAAGCTCCAAAAAACCACTGACAAAACCTCCAAAAAACACTGACAAAACCTCCAAAAAAACAGACAAAACCTCCAAAAAACACTGACAAAACCTCCAAAAAAACACTGACAAAACCTCCAAAAAAATCACTGACAAAACCTTCAAAAAACACTGACAAAACCTCCAAAAAAACACAGACAAAACCTCCAAAAAACACTGACAAAACCTCCAAAAAAACACTGACAAAACCTCCAAAAAAACACTGACAAAACCTCCAAAAAAACACTGAAAAAACCTCCAAAAAAACACTGACAAAACCTCCAAAAAAACAGACAAAACCTCCAAAAAAACCCTGACAAAACCTCTAAAAAAAACCCTGACAAAACCTCCAAAAAACCACTGACAAAACCTCCAAAAAACACTGACAAAACCTCCAAAAAACACTGACAAAACCTCCTAAAAAACCACTGACAAAACCTCCAAAAAACACTGACAAAACCGCCAAAAAAACACTGACAAAACCTCCAAAAAAACAGACAAAACCTTCAAAAAACACTGAAAAAACCTCCAAAAAACACTGACAAAACCTCCAAAAAACACTGACAAAACCGCCAAAAAAAACAGACAAAACCTCCAAAAATCACTGACAAAACCTCCAAAAAAACACTGACAAAACCTCCAAAAAAACACTGACAAAACCTCCAAAAAACACTGACAAAACCTCCAAAAAAACACTGACAAAACCTCCAAAAACACTGACAAAACCTCCAAAAAAACACTGACAAAACCTCCAAAAAAACACTGACAAATCCTCCAAAAAACACTGACAAAACCTCCAAAAAAACAGACAAAACCGCCAAAAAACACTGAAAAAACCTCCAAAAAACACTGACAAAACCTCCAAAAAACACTGACAAAACCTCCAAAAAAACACTGACAAAACCGCCAAAAAACACTGACAAAACCTCCAAAAAACACTGACAAAACCGCCAAAAAAAACAGACAAAACCTCCAAAAAACACTGACAAAACCTCCAAAAAACACTGACAAAACCTCCAAAAAAACACTGACAAAACCTCCAAAAAAAACACTGACAAAACCTCCAAAAAAACACTGACAAAACCTCCAAAAAAACACTGACAAAACCTCCAAAAAAACACTGACAAAACCTCCAAAAAAACACTGACAAAACCTCCAAAAAAACACTGACAAAACCTCCAAAAAAACACTGACAAAACCTCCAAAAAAACAGACAAAACCTCCAAAAAAACCCTGACAAAACCTCTAAAAAAACCACTGACAAAACCTCCAAAAAACCACTGACAAAACCTCCAAAAAACACTGACAAAACCTCCAAAAAACACTGACAAAACCTCCTAAAAAACCACTGACAAAACCTCCAAAAAACACTGACAAAACCGCCAAAAAAACACTGACAAAACCTCCAAAAAAACAGACAAAACCTTCAAAAAACACTGAAAAAACCTCAAAAAAACACTGACAAAACCTTCAAAAAAACAGACAAAACCTCCAAAAAAACACTGACAAAACCTCCAAAAACACTGACAAAACCTCCAAAATACACTGACAAAACCTCCAAAATACACTGACAAAACCTCCAAAAAAAAGCTGACAAAACCTCCAAAAAAACAGACAAAACCTCCAAAAAAAAACCTTGACAAAACCTCCAAAAAAACACTGACAAAACCTCCAAAAAACATTGACAAAACTTGCAAAAAAACACTGACAAAACCTCCAAAAACCTCCAAAAATCACTGACAAAACCTCCAAAAATCAGACAAAACCTCCAAAAAAACACTGACAAAACCTCCAAAAAACACTGACATAACCTCCAAAAAAACACTGACAAAACCTCCAAAGACCACTGACAAAAAAATCACTGACAAAACCTCCAAAAATCAGAAAAAACCTCCAAAAAAACACTGACAAAACCTCTAAAAAACCACAGACAAAACCTCCAAAAAAACACTGACAAAACCTCCAAAGACCACTGACAAAAAAATCACTGACAAAACCTCAAAAAATCAGAAAAAACCTCCAAAAAAACACTGACAAAACCGCCAAAAAACACTGACAAAACCTCCAAAAAAACAGACAAAACCTTCAAAAAACACTGAAAAAACCTCCAAAAAACACTGACAAAACCTCCAAAAAACACTGACAAAACCGCCAAAAAAACAGACAAAACCTCCAAAAATCACTGACAAAACCTCCAAAAAAACACTGACAAAACCTCCAAAAAAACACTGACAAAACCTCCAAAAAACACTGACAAAACCTCCAAAAAAACACTGACAAAACCTCCAAAAACACTGACAAAACCTCCAAAAAAACACTGACAAAACCTCCAAAAAAACACTGACAAATCCTCCAAAAAACACTGACAAAACCTCCAAAAAACAGACAAAACCTCCAAAAAACACTGAAAAAACCTCCAAAAAACACTGACAAAACCTCCAAAAAACACTGACAAAACCTCCAAAAAAACACTGACAAAACCGCCAAAAAACACTGACAAAACCTCCAAAAAACACTGACAAAACCGCCAAAAAAAACAGACAAAACCTCCAAAAAACACTGACAAAACCTCCAAAAAACACTGACAAAACCTCCAAAAAAACACTGACAAAACCTCCAAAAAAAACACTGACAAAACCTCCAAAAAAAACACTGACAAAACCTCCAAAAAAAACACTGAAAAAACCTCCAAAAAAACACTGACATAACCTCCAAAAAAACACTGACAAAACCTCCAAAAAAACAGACAAAACCTTCAAAAAACACTGAAAAAACCTCAAAAAAACACTGACAAAACCTTCAAAAAAACAGACAAAACCTCCAAAAAAACACTGACAAAACCTCCAAAAACACTGACAAAACCTCCAAAATACACTGACAAAACCTCCAAAATACACTGACAAAACCTCCAAAAAAAAGCTGACAAAACCTCCAAAAAAACAGACAAAACCTCCAAAAAAAAACCTTGACAAAACCTCCAAAAAAACACTGACAAAACCTCCAAAAAACATTGACAAAACTTGCAAAAAAACACTGACAAAACCTCCAAAAACCTCCAAAAATCACTGACAAAACCTCCAAAAATCAGACAAAACCTCCAAAAAAACACTGACAAAACCTCCAAAAAACACTGACATAACCTCCAAAAAAACACTGACAAAACCTCCAAAGACCACTGACAAAAAAATCACTGACAAAACCTCCAAAAATCAGAAAAAACCTCCAAAAAAACACTGACAAAACCTCTAAAAAACCACAGACAAAACCTCCAAAAAAACACTGACAAAACCTCCAAAGACCACTGACAAAAAAATCACTGACAAAACCTCAAAAAATCAGAAAAAACCTCCAAAAAAACACTGACAAAACCGCCAAAAAAACACTGACAAAACCTCCAAAAAAACAGACAAAACCTTCAAAAAACACTGAAAAAAACTCCAAAAAACACTGACAAAACCTCCAAAAAACACTGACAAAACCGCCAAAAAAAACAGACAAAACCTCCAAAAATCACTGACAAAACCTCCAAAAAAACACTGACAAAACCTCCAAAAAAACACTGACAAAACCTCCAAAAAACACTGACAAAACCTCCAAAAAAACACTGACAAAACCTCCAAAAACACTGACAAAACCTCCAAAAAAACACTGACAAAACCTCCAAAAAAACACTGACAAATCCTCCAAAAAACACTGACAAAACCTCCAAAAAAACAGACAAAACCTCCAAAAAACACTGAAAAAACCTCCAAAAAACACTGACAAAACCTCCAAAAAACACTGACAAAACCTCCAAAAAAACACTGACAAAACCGCCAAAAAACACTGACAAAACCTCCAAAAAACACTGACAAAACCGCCAAAAAAAACAGACAAAACCTCCAAAAAACACTGACAAAACCTCCAAAAAACACTGACAAAACCTCCAAAAAAACACTGACAAAACCTCCAAAAAAAACACTGACAAAACCTCCAAAAAAAACACTGACAAAACCTCCAAAAAAACACTGACAAAACCTCCAAAAAAAACACTGACAAAACCTCCAAAAAAAACACTGACAAAACCTCCAAAAAAAACACTGAAAAAACCTCCAAAAAAACACTGACATAACCTCCAAAAAAACACTGAAAAAACCTCCAAAAAAACAGACAAAACCTCCAAAAAAACCCTGACAAAACCTCTAAAAAAACCCCTGACAAAACCTCCAAAAAACCACTGACAAAACCTCCAAAAAACACTGACAAAACCGCCAAAAAAACACTGACAAAACCTCCAAAAAAACAGACAAAACCTTCAAAAAACACTGAAAAAACCTCCAAAAAACACTGACAAAACCTTCAAAAAAACAGACAAAACCTCCAAAAAAACACTGACAAAACCTCCAAAAACACTGACAAAACCTCCAAAATACACTGACAAAACCTCCAAAATACACTGACAAAACCTCCAAAAAAAAACCTTGACAAAACCTCCAAAAAAACACTGACAAAACCTCCAATAACACTGACAAAACCTCCAAAAAACACTGACAAAACCTCCAAAATACACTGACAAAACCTCCAAAAAACACTGACAAAACCTCCAAAATACACTGACAAAACCTCCAAAAAAACACTGAAAAAACCTCCAAAAAACACTGACAAAACCTCCAAAAAACATTGACAAAACTTGCAAAAAAACACTGACAAAACCTCCAAAAACCTCCAAAAATCACTGACAAAACCTCCAAAAATCAGACAAAACCTCCAAAAAAACACTGACAAAACCTCCAAAAAACACTGACAAAACCTCCAAAAAAACACTGACAAAACCTCCAAAGACCACTGACAAAAAAATCACTGACAAAACCTCCAAAAATCAGAAAAAACCTCCAAAAAAACACTGACAAAACCTCTAAAAAACCACAGACAAAACCTCCAAAAAAACACTGACAAAACCTCCAAAGACCACTGACAAAAAAATCACTGACAAAACCTCAAAAAATCAGAAAAAACCTCCAAAAAAACACTGACAAAACCTCTAAAAAACCACTGACAAAACCTCCAAAAAAACACTGACAAAACTTCCAAAAAAACACTGAAAAAAACTCCAAAAAAACACTGAAAAAACCTCCAAAAAAACACTGACAAAACCTCTAAAAAACCACTGACAAAACCTCCAAAAAAACACTGACAAAACTTCCAAAAAAACACTGAAAAAAACTCCAAAAAACCTCCAAAAAAACACTGAAAAAACCTCCAAAAAACCACTGAAAAAACCTCTAAAAAATCACTGACAAAACCTCAAAAAATCAGAAAAAACCTCCAAAAAAACACTGACAAAACCTCTAAAAAACCACTGACAAAACCTCCAAAAAAACACTGACAAAACTTCCAAAAAAACACTGACAAAATCTCCAAAAAAACACTGACAAAACCTCCAAAAAAACACTGACAAAACCTCCAAAAAACACTGACAAAACCTACAAAAAAACACTGACAAAACCTCAAAAAAAAACCTTGACAAAACCTCCAAAAAAACACTGACAAAACCTCCAAAAAAAAACCTTGACAAAACCTCCAAAAAAACACTGACAAAACCTCCAAAAAACACTGACAAAACCTCCAAAATACACTGACAAAACCTCCAAAAAACACTGACAAAACCTCCAAAATACACTGACAAAACCTCCAAAAAAACACTGAAAAAACCTCCAAAAAACACTGACAAAACCTCCAAAAAACATTGACAAAACTTGCAAAAAAACACTGACAAAACCTCCAAAAACCTCCAAAAATCACTGACAAAACCTCCAAAAATCAGACAAAACCTCCAAAAAAACACTGACAAAACCTCCAAAAAACACTGACAAAACCTCCAAAAAAACACTGACAAAACCTCCAAAGACCACTGACAAAAAAATCACTGACAAAACCTCAAAAAATCAGAAAAAACCTCCAAAAAAACACTGACAAAACCTCTAAAAAACCACTGACAAAACTTCCAAAAAAACACTGACAAAACTTCCAAAAAAACACTGAAAAAAACTCCAAAAAAACACTGAAAAAACCTCCAAAAAAACACTGACAAAACCTCCAAAAAAACACTGAAAAAACCTCCAAAAAAACACTGACAAAACCTCTAAAAAACCACTGACAAAACCTCCAAAAAAACACTGACAAAACTTCCAAAAAAACACTGAAAAAAACTCCAAAAAAACACTGAAAAAACCTCCAAAAAAACACTGACAAAACCTCTAAAAAACCACTGACAAAACCTCCAAAAAAACACTGACAAAACTTCCAAAAAAACACTGAAAAAAACTCCAAAAAACCTCCAAAAAAACACTGAAAAAACCTCCAAAAAACCACTGAAAAAACCTCTAAAAAATCACTGACAAAACCTCAAAAAATCAGAAAAAACCTCCAAAAAAACACTGACAAAACCTCTAAAAAACCACTGACAAAACCTCCAAAAAAACACTGACAAAACTTCCAAAAAAACACTGACAAAATCTCCAAAAAAACACTGACAAAACCTCCAAAAAAACACTGACAAAACCTCCAAAAAACACTGACAAAACCTACAAAAAAACACTGACAAAACCTCAAAAAAAAACCTTGACAAAACCTCCAAAAAAACACTGACAAAACCTCCAAAAAAAAACCTTGACAAAACCTCCAAAAAAACACTGACAAAACCTCCAAAAAACACTGACAAAACCTCCAAAATACACTGACAAAACCTCCAAAAAACACTGACAAAACCTCCAAAATACACTGACAAAACCTCCAAAAAAACACTGAAAAAACCTCCAAAAAACACTGACAAAACCTCCAAAAAACATTGACAAAACTTGCAAAAAAACACTGACAAAACCTCCAAAAACCTCCAAAAATCACTGACAAAACCTCCAAAAATCAGACAAAACCTCCAAAAAAACACTGACAAAACCTCCAAAAAACACTGACAAAACCTCCAAAAAAACACTGACAAAACCTCCAAAGACCACTGACAAAAAAATCACTGACAAAACCTCAAAAAATCAGAAAAAACCTCCAAAAAAACACTGACAAAACCTCTAAAAAACCACTGACAAAACTTCCAAAAAAACACTGACAAAACTTCCAAAAAAACACTGAAAAAAACTCCAAAAAAACACTGAAAAAACCTCCAAAAAAACACTGACAAAACCTCCAAAAAAACACTGAAAAAACCTCCAAAAAAACACTGACAAAACCTCTAAAAAACCACTGACAAAACCTCCAAAAAAACACTGACAAAACTTCCAAAAAAACACTGAAAAAACTCCAAAAAACCTCCAAAAAAACACTGAAAAAACCTCCAAAAAAACACTGAAAAAACCTCCAAAAAATCACTGACAAAACCTCAAAAAATCAGAAAAAACCTCCAAAAAAACACTGACAAAACCTCTAAAAAACCACTGACAAAACCTCCAAAAAAACACTGACAAAACTTCCAAAAAAACACTGAAAAAAACTCCAAAAAAACACTGAAAAAACCTCCAAAAAAACACTGACAAAACCTCTAAAAAACCACTGACAAAACCTCCAAAAAAACACTGACAAAACTTCCAAAAAAACACTGAAAAAAACTCCAAAAAACCTCCAAAAAAACACTGAAAAAACCTCCAAAAAACCACTGAAAAAACCTCTAAAAAATCACTGACAAAACCTCAAAAAATCAGAAAAAACCTCCAAAAAAACACTGACAAAACCTCTAAAAAACCACTGACAAAACCTCCAAAAAAACACTGACAAAACTTCCAAAAAAACACTGACAAAATCTCCAAAAAAACACTGACAAAACCTCCAAAAAAACACTGACAAAACCTCCAAAAAACACTGACAAAACCTGCAAAAAAACACTGACAAAACCTCAAAAAACAGACAAAACCTCCAAAAAAAAACCTTGACAAAACCTCCAAAAAAACACTGACAAAACCTCCAAAAAACACTGACAAAACCTCCAAAATACACTGACAAAACCTCCAAAAAACACTGACAAAACCTCCAAAATACACTGACAAAACCTCCAAAAAAACACTGAAAAAACCTCCAAAAAACACTGACAAAACCTCCAAAAAACATTGACAAAACTTGCAAAAAAACACTGACAAAACCTCCAAAAACCTCCAAAAATCACTGACAAAACCTCCAAAAATCAGACAAAACCTCCAAAAAAACACTGACAAAACCTCCAAAAAACACTGACAAAACCTCCAAAAAAACACTGACAAAACCTCCAAAGACCACTGACAAAAAAATCACTGACAAAACCTCAAAAAATCAGAAAAAACCTCCAAAAAAACACTGACAAAACCTCTAAAAAACCACTGACAAAACTTCCAAAAAAACACTGACAAAACTTCCAAAAAAACACTGAAAAAAACTCCAAAAAAACACTGAAAAAACCTCCAAAAAAACACTGACAAAACCTCCAAAAAAACACTGAAAAAACCTCCAAAAAAACACTGACAAAACCTCTAAAAAACCACTGACAAAACCTCCAAAAAAACACTGACAAAACTTCCAAAAAAACACTGAAAAAAACTCCAAAAAACCTCCAAAAAAACACTGAAAAAACCTCCAAAAAAACACTGAAAAAACCTCCAAAAAATCACTGACAAAACCTCAAAAAATCAGAAAAAACCTCCAAAAAAACACTGACAAAACCTCTAAAAAACCACTGACAAAACCTCCAAAAAACCACTGACAAAACCTCCAAAAAAACACTGACAAAACTTCCAAAAAAACACTGACAAAATCTCCAAAAAAACACTGACAAAACCTCCAAAAAAACACTGACAAAACCTGCAAAAAAACACTGACAAAATCTCCAAAAAAACACTGACAAAACCTCCAAAAAAACACTGACAAAACCTCCAAAAAACACTGACAAAACCTGCAAAAAAACACTGACAAAACCTTCAAAAATCAGACAAAACCTCCAAAAAAACACTGACAAAACCTCCAAAAAACACTGACAAAACCTCCAAAAAAACACTGACAAAACCTCCAAAAAAACACTGACAAAACCTCCAAAGACCAATGACAAAAAAATCACTGACAAAACCTCCAAAAATCAGAAAAAAACTCCAAAAAAAACAGACAAAACCTCCAAAAAACACTGACAAAACCTCCAAAAAACACTGACAAAACCTCCAAAAAAACCACTGACAAAACCTCCAAAAAAAACACTGACAAAACCTCCAAAAAAAACACTGACAAAACCTCCAAAAAAACACTGACAAAACCTCCAAAAAAACACTGACATAACCTCCAAAAAAACACTGAAAAAACCTCCAAAAAAACAGACAAAACCTCCAAAAAACACTGACAAAACCTCCTAAAAAACCACTGACAAAACCTCCAAAAAACACTGACAAAACCTCCAAAAAAACACTGACAAAACCTCCAAAAAAACACTGAAAAAACCTCTAAAAAAAACCCTGACAAAACCTCCAAAAAACCACTGACAAAACCTCCAAAAAACACTGACAAAACCTCCAAAAAACACTGACAAAACCTCCTAAAAAACCACTGACAAAACCTTCAAAAAAACAGACAAAACCTCCAAAAAAACACTGACAAAACCTCCAAAATACACTGACAAAACCTCCAAAATACACTGACAAAACCTCCAAAAAAACACTGACAAAACCTCCAAAAAAACAGACAAAACCTCCAAAAAAAAACCTTGACAAAACCTCCAAAAAAACACTGACAAAACCTCCAATAACACTGACAAAACCTCCAAAATACACTGACAAAACCTCCAAAATACACTGACAAAACCTCCAAAAAACACTGACAAAACCTCCAAAATACACTGACAAAACCTCCAAAAAAACACTGAAAAAACCTCCAAAAAACACTGACAAAACCTCCAAAAAACATTGACAAAACCTGCAAAAAAACACTGACAAAACCTCCAAAAACCTCCAAAAATCAGACAAAACCTCCAAAAATCAGACAAAACCTCCAAAAAAACACTGACAAAACCTCCAAAAAACACTGACAAAACCTCCAAAAAAACACAGACAAAACCTCCAAAAAACACTGACAAAACCTCCAAAAAAACACTGACAAAACCTCCAAAGACCACTGACAAAAAAATCACTGACAAAACCTCCAAAAATCAGAAAAAACCTCCAAAAAAACACTGACAAAACCTCTAAAAAACCACAGACAAAACCTCCAAAAAAACACTGACAAAACCTCCAAAGACCACTGACAAAAAAATCACTGACAAAACCTCAAAAAATCAGAAAAAACCTCCAAAAAAACACTGACAAAACCTCTAAAAAACCACTGACAAAACCTCCAAAAAAACACTGACAAAACTTCCAAAAAAACACTGAAAAAAACTCCAAAAAAACACTGACATAACCTCCAAAAAAACAGACAAAACCTCCAAAAAAACACTGAAAAAACCTCCAAAAAAACACTGACATAACCTCCAAAAAAACACTGACAAAACCTCCAAAAAACACTGACAAAACTTCCAAAAAAACAGACAAAACCTCCAAAAAAACCCTGACAAAACCTCTAAAAAAAACCCTGACAAAACCTCCAAAAAACCACTGACAAAACCTCCAAAAAACACTGACAAAACCTCCAAAAAACACTGACAAAACCTCCAAATAACACTGAAAAAACCTCCAAAAAAAACACTGACATAACCTCCAAAAAAACCCTGACAAAACCTCTAAAAAACCACTGACAAAACCTCCAAAAAAACACTGACAAAACTTCCAAAAAAACACTGAAAAAACCTCCAAAAAAACACTGAAAAAACCTCCAAAAAAACACTGACATAACCTCCAAAAAAACAGACAAAACCTCCAAAAAAACACTGAAAAAACCTCCAAAAAAACACTGACATAACCTCCAAAAAAACACTGACAAAACCTCCAAAAAACACTGACAAAACCTCCAAAAAAACAGACAAAACCTCCAAAAAAACACTGACATAACCTCCAAAAAACACTGACAAAACCTCCAAAAAAACACTGAAAAAACCTCCAAAAAACACTGACAAAACCTCCAAAAAACACTGACAAAACCTGCAAAAAAACACTGACAAAACCTCCAAAAACCTCCAAAAATCACTGACAAAACCTTCAAAAATCTGAAAAAACCTCCAAAAAACCACTGACAAAACCTCCAAAAAAAACACTGACAAAACTTCCAAAAAAACACTGACAAAACCTCCAAAAAAACACTGACAAAACCTCCAAAAAAACACTGACATAACCTCCAAAAAAACACTGACATAACCTCCAAAAAACACTGACAAAACCTCCAAAAAAACACTGACAAAACCTCCAAAAAACACTGACAAAACCTGCAAAAAAACACTGACAAAACCTCCAAAAACCTCCAAAAATCACTGACAAAACCTTCAAAAATCAGACAAAACCTCCAAAAAAACACTGACAAAACCTCCAAAAAAACACTGACAAAACCTCCAAAGACCAATGACAAAAAAATCACTGACAAAACCTCCAAAAATCAGAAAAAACCTCCAAAAAACCACTGACAAAACCTCTAAAAAACCACTGACAAAACCTCCAAAAAAAACACTGACAAAACTTCCAAAAAAACACTGACAAAACCTCCAAAAAAACACTGACAAAACCTCCCAAAATACACTGACATAACCTCCAAAAAAACACTGACAAAACCTCCAAAAAACACTGACAAAACCTCCAAAAAAACAGACAAAACCTCCAAAAAACCCTGACAAAACCTCCAAAAAACATTGACAAAACCTCTAAGAAAACCACTGACAAAACCTCCAAAAAAACACTGACAAAACCTCCAAAAAAACACTGACATAACCTCCAAAAAAACACTGACAAAACCTCCAAAAAAACAGACAAAACCTCCAAAAAACCCTGACAAAACCTCCAAAAAACACTGACAAAACCTCTAAGAAAACCACTGACAAAACCTCCAAAAAACATTGACAAAACCTCCAAAAAACACTAACAAAACCTCCAAAAAACACTGACAAAACCTCCAAAAAACACTAACAAAACCTCCAAAAAACACTGACAAAACCTCCAAAAAACACTGACAAAACCTCCAAAAAACACTGACAAAACCTCCAAAAAAACACTGAAAAAACCTCCAAAAAACACTGAAAAAACCTCCAAAAAACACTGACAAAACCTCCAAAAAAACACTGAAAAAACCTCCAAAAAACACTGAAAAAACCTCCAAAAAACACTGACAAAACCTCCAAAAAACACTGACAAAACCTCCAAAAAACACTGACAAAACCTCTAAGAAAACCACTGACAAAACCTCCAAAAAACATTGACAAAACCTCCAAAAAACACTAACAAAACCTCCAAAAAACACTGACAAAACCTCCAAAAAACACTAACAAAACCTCCAAAAAACACTGACAAAACCTCCAAAAAACACTGACAAAACCTCCAAAAAACACTGACAAAACCTCCAAAAAAACACTGAAAAAACCTCCAAAAAACACTGAAAAAACCTCCAAAAAACACTGACAAAACCTCCAAAAAAACACTGAAAAAACCTCCAAAAAACACTGAAAAAACCTCCAAAAAACACTGACAAAACCTCCAAAAAACACTGACAAAACCTCCAAAAAAACACTGACAAAACCTCCAAAAAAACACTGACAAAACCTCCAAAAAACACTGACAAAACCTGCAAAAAAACACTGACAAAACCTCCAAAAACCTCCAAAAATCACTGACAAAACCTTCAAAAATCAGACAAAACCTCCAAAAAAACACTGACAAAACCTCCAAAAAAACACTGACAAAACCTCCAAAGACCAATGACAAAAAAATCACTGACAAAACCTCCAAAAATCAGAAAAAACCTCCAAAAAACCACTGACAAAACCTCTAAAAAACCACTGACAAAACCTCCAAAAAAAACACTGACAAAACTTCCAAAAAAACACTGACAAAACCTCCAAAAAAACACTGACAAAACCTCCCAAAATACACTGACATAACCTCCAAAAAAACACTGACAAAACCTCCAAAAAACACTGACAAAACCTCCAAAAAAACAGACAAAACCTCCAAAAAACCCTGACAAAACCTCCAAAAAACATTGACAAAACCTCTAAGAAAACCACTGACAAAACCTCCAAAAAAACACTGACAAAACCTCCAAAAAAACACTGACATAACCTCCAAAAAAACACTGACAAAACCTCCAAAAAAACAGACAAAACCTCCAAAAAACCCTGACAAAACCTCCAAAAAACACTGACAAAACCTCTAAGAAAACCACTGACAAAACCTCCAAAAAACACTGACAAAACCTCCAAAAAACACTAACAAAACCTCCAAAAAAACACTGACAAAACCTCCAAAAAACACTAACAAAACCTCCAAAAAAACACTGACAAAACCTCCAAAAAACACTGACAAAACCTCCAAAAAACACTGACAAAACCTCCAAAAAAACACTGACAAAACCTCCAAAAAACACTGACAAAACCTCCAAAAAAACACTGAAAAAACCTCCAAAAAAACACTGACAAAACCTCCAAAAAACACTGACAAAACCTCCAAAAAACACTGACAAAACCTCCAAAAAAACACTGACAAAACCTCCAAAAAAACACTGACAAAACCTCCAAAAAACACTG
>CM057260.1:14762062-14877062 GCA_029931835.1 Etheostoma nigrum
ATCCAAAATATCTCATTTATGTCTCATTTATATCCAAAATATTTCATTTATATCCAAAATATCTCATTTATGTCTCATTTATATCCAAAATATCTAATTTATATCTAAAATATCTCATTTATGTCTCATTTATATCCAAAATATTTTATTTATATCCAAAATATCTCATTTATATCTCATTTATATCTCATTTATGTCTCATTTATATCCAAAATATCTCATTTATATCTCATTTATATCCAAAATATCTCATTTATATCTCATTTATGTCTCATTTATATCCAAAATATCTCATTTATATCCAAAATATCTCATTTATATCTAATTTATATCCAAAATATCTCATTTATGTCTCATTTATATCCAAAATATTTCATTTATATCCAAAATATCTCATTTATATCTAATTTATATCCAAAATATTTCATTTATATCCAAAATATCTCATTTATATCTCATTTATATCTCATTTATGTCTCATTTATATCCAAAATATCTCATTTATATCTCATTTATATCTCATTTATGTCTCATTTATATCCAAAAAATCTCATTTATATCCAAAATATCTCATTTATATCTCATTTATGTCTCATTTATATCCAAAATATCTCATTTATGTCTCATTTATATCTCATTTATGTCTCATTTATATCCAAAATATCTCATTTATGTCTCATTTATATCTCATTTATGTCTCATTTATATCTCATTTATGTCTCATTTATATCCAAAATATCTCATTTATGTCTCATTTATATCCAAAATATCTCATTTATGTCTCATTTATATCCAAAATATCTCATTTATATGTCATTTATATGTCATTTATATCTCATTTATGTCTCATTTATATCTCATTTATGTCTCATTTATATCCAAAATATCTCATTTATGTCTCATTTATATCCAAAATATCTCATTTATATCCAAAATATCTCATTTATATCTCATTTATATCTCTATTCTCTGGGTTGTAATGTAACGAGCTCATCTCCTTAAAAACGGGGTTTTATATACACATATATAGATATACACATATACAGTGGGTACGGAAAGTATTCAGACCCCTTTAAATTTTTCACTCTTTGTTTCATTGCAGCCATTTTCCAAAAATCAAAAAAGTTCATTTTATTTCTCAGTAATGTACACTCAGCACCCCATCTTGGACAGAAAAAAACAGAAATGTAGAAATTTTTGCAAATTTATTAAAAAACAAAAACTGAAATATCACATGGTCATAAGTATTCAGACCCTTTGTTCAGTATTTAGTAGAAGCACCCTTTTGATCTAATACAGCCATGAGTCGTTTTGGGAAAGATGCAACAAGTTTTTCACATCTGGATTTGGGTATCCTCTGCCATTCCTCCTTGCAGATCCTCTCCAGTTCTGTCAGGTTGGATGGTAAACGTTGGTGGACAGTCATTTTCAGGTCTCTCCAGAGATGCTCAATTGGGTTTAAGTCAGGGCTCTGGCTGGGCCATTCAAGAACAGCCACGGAGTTGTTGTGAAGCCACTCCTTCGTTATTTTAGCGGTGTGCTTAGGGTCATTGTCTTGTTGGAAGGTAAACCTTCGGCCCAGTCTGAGGTCCAGAGCACTCTGGAAAAGGTTTTCGTCCAGGATATCCCTGTACTTGGCCGCATTCATCTTTCCCTCGATTGCAACCAGTCGTCCTGTCCCTGCAGCTGAAAAACACCCCCACAGCATGATGCTGCCACCACCATGCTTCACTGTTGGGACTGTATTGGACAGGTGATGAGCAGTGCTTGGTTTTCTCCACACATACCGCTTAGAATTAAGGCCAAAAAGTTCTATCTTGGTCTCATCAGACCAGAGGATTTTATTTATCACCATCTTGGAGTCCTTCAGGTGTTTTTTAGCAAACTCCATGCGGGCTTTCATGTGTCTTGCACTGAGGAGAGGCTTCCTTCGGGCCACTCTGCCATAAAGCCCCGACTGGTGGATTGCTGCAGTGATGGTTGACTTACTACAACTTTCTCCCATCTCCCGACTGCATCTCTGGAGCTTAGCCACAGTGACCATTGGGTTCTTCTTTGCCTCTCTCACCAAGGCTCTTCTCCCCCGATAGCTCAGTTTGGCCGGACGGCCAGCTCTAGGAAGGGTTCTGGTCGTCCCAAACGTCTTCCATTTGAGGATTATGGAGGCCACTGTGCTCTTAGGAACCTTAAGTGCAGCAGAAATTTTTTTGTAACCTTGACCAGATCTGTGCCTTGCCACAATTCTGTCTCTGAGCTCCTCAGGCAGTTCCTTTGACCTCATGATTGTCATTTGCTCTGACATGCACTGTGAGCTGTAAGGTCTTATATAGACAGGTGTGTGGCTTTCCTAATCAAGTCCAATCAGTATAATCAAACACAGCTGGACTCCAATGAAGGTGTAGAACCATCTCAAGGATGATCAGAAGAAATAGACAGCACCTGAGTTACATATGAGGGTCACGGCAAAGGGTCTGAATACTTATGACCATGTGATATTTCAGTTTTTGTTTTTTAATAAATTTGCAAAAATTTCTACATTTCTGTTTTTTTCTGTCCAAGATGGGGTGCTGAGTGTACATTACTGAGAAATAAAATGAACTTTTTTGATTTTTGGAAAATGGCTGCAATGAAACAAAGAGTGAAAAATTTAAAGGGGTCTGAATACTTTCCGTACCCACTGTATATATACACATATATAGATATACACACATACATATATATATATATATATATATATATATATATACATATATATATATATATACACATACATATATATATATATATATATATACATATATATATATATATATATACATATATATACATATATATATATATATATACATATATATACATATATATATATATATATATACATATATATACATATATATATATATATATATACATATATATATATATATATATATATATATACATATATATATATATATATATACATATATATACATATATATATATATATATATACATATATATATATATATATACATATATATACATATATATATATACATATATATACATATATATATATACATATATATACATATATATATATATATATATATATATATATATATATATATATATATATATATATATATATATATATATATATATATATATTTTATATGTGTCTACAAGTTATGAACTCACTCTAATCTTTTGGAAATATCCTCTTTATTATCCTAAAATCTTTATGAGATGATATATTTTTTTTTATTATGAGATTTTTGATGGTTTGGACGTGAGTGGATGAAATGAATGAATGAGTGAGTGAGTGCATTTCTAGCTGGAATTCCTGGAATTTGCAACCTGATATTTAAGGAAAGCGTTCCTCTGTCCTGTTATTATTTAAGGATTCTGGTAGTTAGGGGGTCTCTTTAGAGGATTTATGTTATTATTTAAGGATTCTGGTAGTTAGGGGGTCTCTTTAGAGGATTTATGTTATTATTTAAGGATTCTGGTAGTTAGGGGGTCTCTTTAGAGGATTTATGTTATTATTTAAGGATTCTGGTAGTTAGGGGGTCTCTTTAGAGGATTTATGTTATTATTTAAGGATTCTGGTA
Organism: Etheostoma nigrum; assembly: GCA_029931835.1. Lineage (NCBI taxonomy): Eukaryota > Metazoa > Chordata > Actinopteri > Perciformes > Percidae > Etheostoma > Etheostoma nigrum. The sequence goes on from CM057260.1 coordinate 14,765,659, forward strand.
GTTAGGGGGTCTCTTTAGAGGATTTATTATTATTTAAGGATTCTGGTAGTTAGGGGGTCTCTTTAGAGGATTTATGTTATTATTTAAGGATTCTGGTAGTTAGGGGGTCTCTTTAGAGGATTTATTATTATTTAAGGATTCTGGTAGTTAGGGGGTCTCTTTAGAGGATTTATGTTATTATTTAAGGATTCTGGTAGTTAGGGGGTCTCTTTAGAGGATTTATGTTATTATTTAAGGATTCTGGTAGTTAGGGGGTCTCTTTAGAGGATTTATGTTATTATTTAAGGATTCTGGTAGTTAGGGGGTCTCTTTAGAGGATTTATGTTATTATTTAAGGATTCTGGTAGTTAGGGGGTCTCTTTAGAGGATTTATGTTATTATTTAAGGATTCTGGTAGTTAGGGGGTCTCTTTAGAGGATTTATGTTATTATTTAAGGATTCTGGTAGTTAGGGGGTCTCTTTAGAGGATTTATGTTATTATTTAAGGATTCTGGTAGTTAGGGGGTCTCTTTAGAGGATTTATGTTATTATTTAAGGATTCTGGTAGTTAGGGGGTCTCTTTAGAGGATTTATGTTATTATTTAAGGATTCTGGTAGTTAGGGGGTCTCTTTAGAGGATTTATGTTATTATTTAAGGATTCTGGTAGTTAGGGGGTCTCTTTAGAGGATTTATGTTATTATTTAAGGATTCTGGTAGTTAGGGGGTCTCTTTAGAGGATTTATTATTATTTAAGGATTCTGGTAGTTAGGGGGTCTCTTTAGAGGATTTATGTATTTTTTTGCAGAGCCAGTCACATTAAATCACTCATCTTATTTTGATTTCCCCTGAAATAAAACTTCTTTATGTTAAAATGAAGAGATTTGATTTATTTCAGCGCAGCAGAATAAGGCCTCGCAGGTCTTCCTGACTCTTCTCTCTTGTTGTCATGTTGTCACTTTTTATTTTTAATAATTCAAGACAAAAAAATACATAAATATGTCCATGTAAAGACCTTTTTCCTCCGCTTGAATGGCCGGTTGCTTTCATTTGCATCAGAAAAAGACTTTTAGTGCATTTGCTATTGTGCAGGATGAAGAGTTCCAGCAGGGGGGGGGGTGGAAAGATGTGAAGAAATAATGGGGCCCTTCACGTTATTCAGGATCAGGATGACATGGGGGGCTTCCCAAACCTGTGACGGGGATGTCAATTTCATCCCGCCCCGAGACCTCCCCCCCTCCTCCCCCGCGGCCCGTTTGCTCGGCAATATACGGATCGCGGCTCTGGGTCTCTGGGTCTCTGGGTCTCTGGGTCTTTGGTTATCTGGTTCTCTGGTTCTCTGGTTCTCTGGGTCTCTGGGTCTCTGGTAGAGTTAAATGAGTCAAGAGCACGGGGAAGTGATGGCGAGAAGGAAAGAAAGGAGTCTGGCACGCAGGGCGCGATAAATGGGAGTTGGAAGTGAGTAAAGAAACGCCCCGCTGTGAGGACTCAGGACTCTCTAATCCCACAAAACAACAAGTCCACACCAATTACCCCCATGTGCCCCGGGGCAGTTGTTCCTCACAGGGAGTTCTGTGGAGAAACCAGTGGCTTTACACAAGCACTGAACCCAGCGGGGGGAGAAGGCTCCCTGCATCTCTGCAGAAAAACACTGACAAAACCTCCAAAAACCACTGACAAAACCTGCAGAAAAACACTGACAAAACCTCCAAAAACCACTGACAAAACCTCCAAAAAACACTGACAAAACCTGCAGAAGAACACTGACAAAACCTCCAAAAAACACTGACAAAACCTCCAAAAAACCACTGACAAAACCTCCAAAAAACCACTGACAAAACCTCCAAAAAACCACTGACAAAACCTCCAAAAAACACTGACAAAACCTGCAGAAGAACACTGACAAAACCTCCAAAAAACACTGACAAAACCTCCAAAAAACACTGACAAAACCTCCAAAAAACCACTGACAAAACCTCCAAAAAACACTGACAAAACCTCCAAAAAACCACTGACAAAACCTCCAAAAAACACTGACAAAACCTCCAAAAACCACTGACAAAACCTCCAAAAACCACTGACAAAACCTCCAAAAAACACTGACAAAACCTGCAGAAAAACACTGACAAAACCTCCAAAAAACCACTGACAAAACCTCCAAAAAACACTGACAAAACCTCCAAAAAACCACTGACAAAACCTCCAAAAAACACTGACAAAACCTGCAGAAGAACACTGACAAAACCTCCAAAAAACACTGACAAAACCTCCAAAAAACACTGACAAAACCTGCAGAAGAACACTGACAAAACCTCCAAAAAACACTGACAAAACCTCCAAAAAACCACTGACAAAACCTCCAAAAAACCACTGACAAAACCTCCAAAAAACCACTGACAAAACCTCCAAAAAACACTGACAAAACCTGCAGAAGAACACTGACAAAACCTCCAAAAAACACTGACAAAACCTCCAAAAAACACTGACAAAACCTCCAAAAAACCACTGACAAAACCTCCAAAAAACACTGACAAAACCTCCAAAAAACCACTGACAAAACCTCCAAAAAACACTGACAAAACCTCCAAAAACCACTGACAAAACCTCCAAAAACCACTGACAAAACCTCCAAAAAACACTGACAAAACCTGCAGAAAAACACTGACAAAACCTCCAAAAAACCACTGACAAAACCTCCAAAAAACACTGACAAAACCTCCAAAAAACCACTGACAAAACCTCCAAAAATCAGACAAAACCTCCAAAAAAACCACTGACAAAACCTGCAGAAAAACACTGACAAAACCTCCAAAAAACCACTGACAAAACCTCCAAAAAACCACTGACAAAACCTCCAAAAAACACTGACAAAACCTCCAAAAACCACTGACAAAACCTCCAAAAACCACTGACAAAACCTCCAAAAAACACTGACAAAACCTGCAGAAAAACACTGACAAAACCTCCAAAAAACCACTGACAAAACCTCCAAAAAACACTGACAAAACCTCCAAAAAACCACTGACAAAACCTCCAAAAATCAGACAAAACCTCCAAAAAACCACTGACAAAACCTGCAGAAAAACACTGACAAAACCTCCAAAAAACCACTGACAAAACCTCCAAAAAACACTGACAAAACCACCTTTTTCACACTTTCCACCACCACCACCTTACTAGTTTTACTAATTTTTGAAATTCATGGTCAATAACCCTCATTTATATAGAAATATGCTTAATATGGGAGTTAAAAAAACTTTGAAATTATGAATTGTTTTGACTAATAATTAAGATTGTGTTGTCCTCCCGGGTCAAAAAGAGACAAAAAAAATGGACAAAATTGAAAATGTGAAATATTTTAGGAGCTTTTCAGACTCCAGAAGTTTGTTTTTCTCAGAAAGAAAGTGGAAATATTTCATAAATAACACTTAACTTAATACCTTTTGGAATTCATGGTCAATAACCCTCATTTATACAGAATTATACCTGATATTACAGTTAAAAAAAGCAGGAATTATGAATTATTTTGACTAATAGTTAAGATCAGAGGAATGAAAGAGCGATGGAAGGAATCCAATCCATTTTTTTATGGTAATTTGGTTAAAAAGAAACTCATATTTCAGATAAAGGAGGACAACAGAAGGATTAAAAGGAGAGATTTGCTGCTGTTTTCCGTTTTTATAATCATAGTAAATTAAATATTTGTAAATATTTTTGGGACTGTTGTTTGAACACAGTCCTGAATTTGAAGATGCCCCCTTGAAGCTCTGGAACCTCACTGCTATTTTAAGTCATTTAATGAAACAAGCTGCAGAAATCGTCCCTTTTTAGTCTCGGGCCGTGGACCTTTGGAGACACTTCCTGTGCTGTGTTACTTTATTTTGAAAGACAGAAGTCAGAGTCATGCATTCTTAAATCACGTTCATGTCAAACACTCTGCAAACATCGGCTCCAGCAGATCTCACACAACACGAGCAACTTCCTCCGACAGAGAGCAGATCTTAGGCAGCAGCGATTACACATGATGAAGACAGAGACGGGGGTCTCACGCAGACCCAGAGACACCAGAAATCAAAGGTCCAGGGGCTGCTGAGGGGCCTGCAGGTCCTCCTCTCTGCTCTTTGGGATCCGGCTTTGATGCGTCGGTTAATTAACTCCTGAAGGGAGCGCGGCAACGCCACGATCAGGCCTGACAGGGGAGTCCATGCATATGTGTGTATGTGTGTGTGTGTGTGTGTGTGTGTGTGTGGATTTCAAGGGCGGATGTGAAGCAAGCCCCCCGCTGTGAGGAGAGACGCCTGCGATGGCATGTTGACACGCAGAGAAATGGAGTGATGTGGTAGAAGCTGCAGAGTGAAAACTAGCCGCCATCGGGACGGCTTTGCCGTTTTCCTTCCCCTAAAATCATTTAACATGTGCTGTCCCAGCGGGGACATGTGGGACTCTTTAGCAATCAGTCCCCCCTCTGCTGCTGCTGCCGATTTCCGTGAGCTGGATCAGACCCTGAGGTCAGGAGGAATCCGTGCGGACCCCCCGAGGGCCCCGGCTTCTCCTTTTCCTCTCCCCAGGAAGCAGGGGCCGTGGACAGACTTCATCCAGGGGCCTCTGCAGGTCTGTGACACACTGTTAGGGACGGGGACTCTGCAGGTCTGTGACACACTGTTAGGGACGGGGCCTCTGCAGGTCTGTGACACACTGTTAGGGACGGGGACTCTGCAGGTCTGTGACACACTGTTAGGGACGGGGACTCTGCAGGTCTGTGACACACTGTTAGGGACGGGGACTCTGCAGGTCTGTGACACACTGTTAGGGACGGGGACTCTGCAGGTCTGTGACACACTGTTAGGGACGGGGACTCTGCAGGTCTGTGACACACTGTTAGGGACGGGGACTCTGCAGGTCTGTGACACACTGTTAGGGACGGGGACTCTGCAGGTCTGTGACACACTGTTAGGGACGGGGACTCTGCAGGTCTGTGACACACTGTTAGGGACGGGGACTCTGCAGGTCTGTGACACACTGTTAGGGACGGGGACTCTGCAGGTCTGTGACACACTGTTAGGGACGGGGACTCTGCAGGTCTGTGACACACTGTTAGGGACGGGGACTCTGCAGGTCTGTGACACACTGTTAGGGACGGGGACTCTGCAGGTCTGTGACACACTGTTAGGGACGGGGACTCTGCAGGTCTGTGACACACTGTTAGGGACGGGGACTCTGCAGGTCTGTGACACACTGTTAGGGACGGGGACTCTGCAGGTCTGTGACACACTGTTAGGGACGGGGACTCTGCAGGTCTGTGACACACTGTTAGGGACGGGGACTCTGCAGGTCTGTGACACACTGTTAGGGACGGGGACTCTGCAGGTCTGTGACACACTGTTAGTGACGGGGACTCTGCAGGTCTGTGACACACTGTTAGGGACGGGGACTCTGCAGGTCTGTGACACACTGTTAGGGACGGGGACTCTGCAGGTCTGTGACACACTGTTAGGGACGGGGACTCTGCAGGTCTGTGACACACTGTTAGGGACGGGGACTCTGCAGGTCTGTGACACACTGTTAGGGACGGGGACTCTGCAGGTCTGTGACACACTGTTAGGGACGGGGACTCTGCAGGTCTGTGACACACTGTTAGGGACGGGGACTCTGCAGGTCTGTGACACACTGTTAGGGACGGGGACTCTGCAGGTCTGTGACACACTGTTAGGGACGGGGACTCTGCAGGTCTGTGACACACTGTTAGGGACGGGGACTCTGCAGGTCTGTGACACACTGTTAGGGACGGGGCCTCTGCAGGTCTGTGACACACTGTTAGGGACGGGGACTCTGCAGGTCTGTGACACACTGTTAGGGACGGGGACTCTGCAGGTCTGTGACACACTGTTAGGGACGGGGACTCTGCAGGTCTGTGACACACTGTTAGGGACGGGGACTCTGCAGTTTTTCCACTAAGTTGCTGGTTGTTAGCTTTTAAGTGCTGTCTGTCTACCTACAGTGGGTACGGAAAGTATTCAGACCCCTTTAAATTTTTCACTCTTTGTTTCATTGCAGCCATTTTCCAAAAATCAAAAAAGTTCATTTTATTTCTCAGTAATGTACACTCAGCACCCCATCTTGGACAGAAAAAAACAGAAATGTAGAAATTTTTGCAAATTTATTAAAAAACAAAAACTGAAATATCACATGGTCATAAGTATTCAGACCCTTTGCCGTGACCCTCATATGTAACTCAGGTGCTGTCTATTTCTTCTGATCATCCTTGAGATGGTTCTACACCTTCATTGGAGTCCAGCTGTGTTTGATTATACTGATTGGACTTGATTAGGAAAGCCACACACCTGTCTATATAAGACCTTACAGCTCACAGTGCATGTCAGAGCAAATGACAATCATGAGGTCAAAGGAACTGCCTGAGGAGCTCAGAGACAGAATTGTGGCAAGGCACAGATCTGGTCAAGGTTACAAAAAAATTTCTGCTGCACTTAAGGTTCCTAAGAGCACAGTGGCCTCCATAATCCTCAAATGGAAGACGTTTGGGACGACCAGAACCCTTCCTAGAGCTGGCCGTCCGGCCAAACTGAGCTATCGGGGGAGAAGAGCCTTGGTGAGAGAGGCAAAGAAGAACCCAATGGTCACTGTGGCTAAGCTCCAGAGATGCAGTCGGGAGATGGGAGAAAGTTGTAGTAAGTCAACCATCACTGCAGCAATCCACCAGTCGGGGCTTTATGGCAGAGTGGCCCGAAGGAAGCCTCTCCTCAGTGCAAGACACATGAAAGCCCGCATGGAGTTTGCTAAAAAACACCTGAAGGACTCCAAGATGGTGATAAATAAAATCCTCTGGTCTGATGAGACCAAGATAGAACTTTTTGGCCTTAATTCTAAGCGGTATGTGTGGAGAAAACCAGGCACTGCTCATCACCTGTCCAATACAGTCCCAACAGTGAAGCATGGTGGTGGCAGCATCATGCTGTGGGGGTGTTTTTCAGCTGCAGGGACAGGACGACTGGTTGCAATCGAGGGAAAGATGAATGCGGCCAAGTACAGGGATATCCTGGACGAAAACCTTTTCCAGAGTGCTCTGGACCTCAGACTGGGCCGAAGGTTTACCTTCCAACAAGACAATGACCCTAAGCACACCGCTAAAATAACGAAGGAGTGGCTTCACAACAACTCCGTGGCTGTTCTTGAATGGCCCAGCCAGAGCCCTGACTTAAACCCAATTGAGCATCTCTGGAGAGACCTGAAAATGACTGTCCACCAACGTTTACCATCCAACCTGACAGAACTGGAGAGGATCTGCAAGGAGGAATGGCAGAGGATACCCAAATCCAGATGTGAAAAACTTGTTGCATCTTTCCCAAAACGACTCATGGCTGTATTAGATCAAAAGGGTGCTTCTACTAAATACTGAACAAAGGGTCTGAATACTTATGACCATGTGATATTTCAGTTTTTGTTTTTTAATAAATTTGCAAAAATTTCTACATTTCTGTTTTTTTCTGTCCAAGATGGGGTGCTGAGTGTACATTACTGAGAAATAAAATGAACTTTTTTGATTTTTGGAAAATGCCTGCAATGAAACAAAGAGTGAAAAATTTAAAGGGGTCTGAATACTTTCCGTACCCACTGTACCTACATATCTACCTACATATCTACCTACCTACATATCTACCTACCTACATATCTACCTACCTACATATCTACCTACCTACATATCTACCTACCTACATATCTACCTACATATCTACCTACCTACATATCTACCTACATATCTACCTACCTACATATCTACCTACATATCTACCTACCTACATATCTACCTACATATCTACCTACCTACATATCTACCTACATATCTACCTACCTACTTACATACCTACCTACATATCTACCTACATACTTACATACCTACCTACATATCTACCTACCTACTTACATACCTACCTACATATCTACCTACCTACATATCTACCTACCTACTTACATACCTACCTACATATCTACCTACCTACATATCTACCTACCTACTTACATACCTACCTACATATCTACCTACCTACTTACATATCTACCTACATATCTACCTACCTACATATCTACCTACATATCTACCTACCTACATATCTACCTACCTACATATCTACCTACCTACTTATCTACCTACCTACATATCTACCTACATATCTACCTACCTACATATCTACCTACATATCTACCTACCTACATATCTACCTACCTACATATCTACCTACATATCTACCTACCTACATATCTACCTACCTACATATCTACCTACATATCTACCTACCTACTTATCTACCTACCTACATATCTACCTACATATCTACCTACCTACATATCTACCTACATATCTACCTACCTACATATCTACCTACCTACATATCTACCTACCTACTTATCTACCTACCTACATATCTACCTACATATCTACCTACCTACATATCTACCTACATATCTACCTACCTACATATCTACCTACCTACATACCTACCTACATATCTACCTACCTACTTACATATCTACCTACATATCTACCTACCTACATATCTACCTACATATCTACCTACCTACATATCTACCTACCTACATATCTACCTACCTACTTATCTACCTACCTACATATCTACCTACATATCTACCTACCTACATATCTACCTACATATCTACCTACCTACTTATCTACCTACCTACATATCTACCTACATATCTACCTACCTACATATCTACCTACATATCTACCTACCTACATATCTACCTACATATCTACCTACCTACATATCTACCTACCTACATATCTACCTACCTACTTATCTACCTACCTACATATCTACCTACATATCTACCTACCTACATATCTACCTACATATCTACCTACCTACATACCTACCTACATATCTACCTACATATCTACCTACATCTACCTACCTACATATCTACCTACCTACATATCTACCTACCTACATATCTACCTATATCTACCTACCTACTTACATACCTACCTACATATCTACCTACCTACTTACATACCTACCTACATATCTACCTACCTACTTACATACCTACCTACATATCTACATACCTACATATCTACCTACCTACATATCTACCTACCTACATATCTACCTACCTACTTACATACCTACCTACATATCTACCTACCTACATATCTACCTACCTACTTATCTACCTACCTACATATCTACCTACCTACTTACATACCTACCTACATATCTACCTACCTACATATCTACCTACCTACTTACATACCTACCTACATATCTACCTACCTACATATCTACCTACCTACTTACATACCTACCTACATATCTACCTACCTACATATCTACCTACATCTACCTACCTACATATCTACCTATATCTACCTACCTACCTACTTATATATCTACCTACATCTACCTACCTACATATCTACCTACCTACATATCTACCTACCTACATATCTACCTACATCTACCTACCTACATATCTACCTACCTACATATCTACCTACCTACATATCTACCTACCTACATATCTACCTACCTACATATCTACCTATATCTACCTACCTACATATCTACCTACCTACATATCTACCTACCTACATATCTACCTACCTACATATCTACCTACCTACATATCTACCTATATCTACCTACCTACATACCTACATATCTACCTACCTACCTACTTATATATCTACCTATATCTACCTACCTACATATCTACCTACCTACATATCTACCTACCTACATATCTACCTATATCTACCTACCTACATATCTACCTACCTACATATCTACCTACCTACATATCTACCTACCTACATATCTACCTACCTACATATCTACCTACATATCTACCTACATATCTACCTACCTACATATCTACCTATATCTACCTACCTACATATCTACCTACCTACATATCTACCTACCTACATATCTACCTACCTACATATCTACCTACCTACATATCTACCTATATCTACCTACCTACATATCTACCTATATCTACCTACCTACATATCTACCTATATCTACCTACCTACATATCTACCTACTATCTACCTACCTACATATCTACCTACCTACATATCTACCTACCTACATATCTACCTACCTACATATCTACCTACCTACATATCTACCTACCTACATATCTACCTACCTACATATCTACCTACCTACATATCTACCTACCTACATATCTACCTACATATCTACCTACATCTACCTACCTACATATCTACCTACCTACATATCTACCTACCTACATATCTACCTACCTACATATCTACCTACCTACATATCTACCTACATATCTACCTATATCTACCTACCTACATATCTACCTATATCTACCTACCTACATATCTACCTATATCTACCTACCTACATATCTACCTATATCTACCTACCTACATATCTACCTATATCTACCTACCTACATATCTACCTATATCTACCTACCTACCTACCTACCTACCTACATATCTACCTACCTACCTACCTACCCACCTCTTTAGTACACAGATCAGCTGTAGGTTGAAGCACAATAACCACAACGGTCCACATGACGTACTTTTTATCATCTGCACACGTCAACAAGACACTATATGCTGCAAAAAAATGTCCCTTCCTGTCCATTTATGTTCCAGAGTCAACTCCTTTGACTTGTTAAGCTTAGCAGGTGTTCACGTTATTGTGTCCACACCCTACAGGCAGGCATGTGCACACCAGCGGAGTTTCCCATGATGCATCATTCAGGACCTAATGTCATAATGCCAGACACTTATTCCCTCTGATCTACACACATGCTCAGGTCCCATACATGCACTCATGGAGAGATGTCAGAGAGCCTTGCTCAAGAGCACCTCGGCAGTGCCCAGGACCAGACTTTGGTCCGTATGGGGACTTGAACCAGCGACTTAAATCCACTTTATATCATTTAACCCTCGTGTTGTCTTCCCGTTGACCTGCCTTGACCAACTTTGTGTCTTTCTGTGTTGACATTTCAACATTTTGATGTTTTTTTTCTACACTTTGACATTTTTTTGTCCATTTTATTCCTATTTTTTTGTCACTTTTTTGACGTTATTTTAAATTATGTTTTAGTGAATTTTTTTAACAATGTTTTTTCCAATGTTTTTGATGTTTTTATGTCACTTTTTCAGCATTTATAAACATTTGGGTCACTTTTCCAGCATTTAAAAAAAGTGTGTTGATTCTTTTCCTGCGTTTTTGTAATTTTTTTCAACATTTGTCACTTTTTTTCAACGTTTTGACCACTTTTGTCATAGATCTGATATAGAAAGTTTTTGTAAACGGGTCAAATTGACCCCGAGGACACCCGGAGGGTTAAATCTGCCTTATTGGATTTCGTGGTTCCGAGGACAGACAGCATGTCAGACTCTTAATTTCTCAGAAGTAAATCGGTGAAACCTATTGGTTGTATGGTGCATCTCTCAGCTATGACAGTATAGATGTGGTGTGAACACCTTCATGGGTAAAAGTGAGAAGGGAAGACTTACTGTAGGTGTTGCTGGACAAAAGGAGCCACCCAGGCGGTGGAGAGGAAGTCTGTGGTCCAAACTGTGGCTGTAAAACAGCGAGTGGCCGCTCCATTTGGCCGAGGGTCAGGGATCAAAGCAGCTGGTCAACCTCGGCGGACTTCACGCCGTCGGCCGGCAGCGCTGCGGACACACACACACGGCAGGAAACGTGAGAGCTGATTGGCTGTAACCAATGTAATGTATAGAGCAGCATATCTCCACCAGACTCCATGTAAATAATCACTACTTTTAGCGTGTATAGAGCAGCATATCTCCACCAGACTCCATGTAAATAATCACTACTTTTAGCGTGTATAGAGCAGCATATCTCCACCAGACTCCATGTAAATAATCACTACTTTTAGCATGTATAGAGCAGCATATCTCCACCAGACTCCATGTAAATAATCACTACTTTTAGTGTGTATAGAGCAGCATATCTCCAATAGACTCCATGTAAATAATCACTACTTTTAGCATGTATAGAGCAGCATATCCCCACCAGACTCCATGTAAATAATCACTACTTTTAGCGTGTATAGAGCAGCATATCTCCACCAGATTCCATGTAAATAATCACTACTTTTAGCGTGTATAGAGCAGCATATCTCCACCAGACTCCATGTAAATAATCACTACTTTTAGCATGTATAGAGCAGCATATCTCCACCAGACTCCATGTTAATAATCAGTGATTTTAGCGTGTATAGAGCAGCATATCTCCACCAGACTCCATGTAAATAATCAGTGATTTTAGCGTGTATAGAGCAGCATATCTCCACCAGACTCCATGTAAATAATCAGTGATTTTAGCGTGTATAGAGCAGCATATCTCCACCAGACTCCATGTAAATAATCAGTGATTTTAGCGTGTATAGAGCAGCATATCTCCACCAGACTCCATGTAAATAATCACTGACTTTTAGCGTGTATAGAGCAGCATATCTCCACCAGACTCCATGTAAATAATCAGTGATTTTAGCGTGTATAGAGCAGCATATCTCCACCAGATTCCATGTAAATAATCACTACTTTTAGCGTGTATAGAGCAGCATATCTCCAATAGACTCCATGTAAATAATCACTACTTTTAGCGTGTATAGAGCAGCATATCCCCACCAGACTCCATGTAAATAATCACTACTTTTAGCATGTATAGAGCAGCATATCTCCACCAGACTCCATGTAAATAATCACTACTTTTAGCATGTATAGAGCAGCATATCTCCACCAGACTCCATGTAAATAATCAGTGACTTTTAGCGTGTATAGAGCAGCATATCTCCACCAGACTCCATGTAAATAATCAGTGATTTTAGCGTGTATAGAGCAGCATATCTCCACCAGACTCCATGTAAATAATCAGTGATTTTAGCATGGTAAAACACGGCTTTCTAAAACATCTCTGAGCTCTGAGCAGCGCTGCTCGATCGGCTCCGTTTGGTCAGAGTTTTCTTTCTTTCATTCCAGTATCGGGTCTGTCAGTCACAGTGAAAACCGGGGACAGATCCAGCCGGGGACAGGTCACCAAAACCGGGGACAGTCCCCGGAAACCGGGGACGTCTGGTCCCCCTAACTTAGACACGATGTTGGGAAGCAAGTGAAGGAGAGGTGGATACAAGTGAAGGCTTGCTCTGCTTTCTCCCTTCTCCCCCCTGCGTGTCCCTTTTCTTCAGCTAGAGGACGAGTAACTCACCAGAGTTTTTACATTTCAGATTCGGGGTCTTCTCTTAAAGTTAAGAGTCTGGAATATAAATTAAAATGTCACTGTTAGCCTCTATTTGTACGTCCGCTGCTCGCACAATAAACAACCCCCCCCCTCCGCCGGCTTGGAGCTGGATTCTATTTAAGACTCGCCACCGACCTGGGCTTCTTTTACGGGACAGCCATTACTCAAAGAGGACTAGGTGTAGGGCCCGACTATAAATTCCAGAAAGTGGCCCTTCGAGCGGCGTACGGCGCCGAGGAATTGACTGCATGCTCTGTGATTTTACTCGGGTACGCCGTGACCTTTTGAGTCGAGACAGAGTCGTTTGTTTGCCTGACGAGAGCTGCTCTAATAGCTCAGGGGGGGCAGCGCCGCTGGTAATATTTGGTGATGAGCCAAAGTCTACCCATGAGCCGGCTGCACCTAGAAGGCAGAAGCATTCCTATTCCTGACGCAGGGAATGCCCTCACTGTCAAAAAAAAAAAAAAGTCCAAACCAGGACCTTTAAGGAACAAGAGCTTGTCCCTGGGGTGGTACCCTCAAAGGGACATTGTTGGACCTTGAATAAGAGGATCACATTTGGACCTTAGCTGTTTGCAGGGCTGTAGTACTCGAGTCCGGTCTTGGACTCGAGTCCGGACTCAAGACCGTTTTTCTGTGGTCTCGGACTCGCTAGTATTTGGACTCGGACTTGTCTCGGTCTCGGCCACTGGTCTTGCCCGATATGGCTTCTGGTCTGGACCGAGTCCAGGTGTCTTTATTATGTTGATGATAATATTGGAGGGAAAGGGAAACCCAAAATGATTGTCTTGATACTGTCATGCATAAGACCTTTATTCTGTCCTGGACTCGGTCTTGACTCGGACTCAAACCTTTTTGGACTCGGTCTTGTCTTGGTGTTCTCATGTTGTCCCCATGTTGTCCTCATGTTGTCCTCATGTTGTCCTCATGTTGTCTTCATGTTGTCTTCATGTTGTCCTCATGTTGTCCTCATGTTGTCTACATGTTGCCCTCATGTTGTCTTCATGTTGCCCTCATGTTGTCTTCATGTTGTCTTCATGTTGTCCTCATGTTGTCCTCATGTTGCCCTCATGTTGCCCTCATGTTGTCCTCATGTTGCCCTCATGTTGCCCTCATGTTGCCCTCATGTTGCCTTCATGTTGCCCTCATGTTGTCCTTCATGTTGCCTTCATGTTGCCTTCATGTTGCCCTCATGTTGCCTTCATGTTGCCTTCATGTTGCCCTCATGTTGCCTTCATGTTGCCTTCATGTTGCCCTCATGTTGCCCTCATGTTGCCTTCATGTTGCCTTATGTCGCCCTCATGTTGCCCTCATGTTGCCCTCTTGTTGCCCTCTTGTTGCCCTCATGTTGTCCTCATGTTGCCCTCATGTTGCCCTCATGTTGCCTTCATGTTGCCTTCATGTTGTCCTCATGTTGTCCCCATGTTGTCCTCATGTTGTCTACATGTTGTCCCCATGTGAAACCCAAAATGATTGTCCTGATACTGTCATGCATAAGACCTTTATTCTGTTCTGGACTCGGTCTTGACTCGTACTCAAACCTCTTTGGACTCTGTCTTGACTTGGACTCGACTAGTCCTGGTCTTGGACTTGTCTTGGACTCGACTAGTCCTGGTCTTGGACTTGTCTTGGACTTGCCTAAGGTGGTCTTGGACTTGTCTTGGACTCGACTAGTCCTGGTCTTGGACTCGACTAAGGTGGTCTTGACTACAGCCCTGCCTGTTAGTACCTTCTAAGGGACAATATTAAACCTTTGAGGATCAATAATGTACCTTAAAGGTACAAATATGTACCTTACACCTCAGAAAGTACACACTGTACAATGGAAGGTGCAGAAATGTACCTTAAAGGTGCATTTTTGTACTTTTAAGGGAACATTTGCTAAGTTTGTACCTTAGGGAACAAACATGGACCTGTATTGTACCTCTTATTTTGACAGTGCTCTTACTGCAGGACGCTTCATGTCTGCGAGGAGTTCATCTACAGAGTCCCAGGTGTTATTCTGGGAGGACTTACCTTGATATCTCATGGTGAGCTCCACATGCACATGCACGTGCACATGCACATGCACGTGCACGTGCACGGACAGCCTCCCTGCAGCTCCTGCAGAAGGAAAACATCATAATGTAAAAGGTGTATAGAAAAAACATGATTTATGACATTTTAAATGTACAAGGTGCAGAAACAATGTTGGATAAATGTTCAAATATCACGTAAAAGCACATTGGAGGAGGTCAGCAGTCCTTAGTTAGTGGAAGTAGACTGCAAAAAGCATGTTTTATAATAATAATTCAATCAAATTCATGTGAAAGCACATTAAAAAGGGTCCATATTTATAAGTTAGTGCAAGTCAAATTAACACTACGTATCACTAACTTATTAACTTTAGTTTTACAGTTATTTTTGGAATTTATGGTCAATAAAGCTCATTTATAGGAAATTATACCTAATGTTTGAGTTAGAAAAGCAGAAATTAGGAATTATTTAGACTAAAATTAAAGGAATGGATGTTGATGATAATCGGGAGGTTAACCCTTGTTTGGTATTCAGATCAAAATTACCAATTTCAGATTTTTTACTGGAAGAAAAATGGTGCAAGTGAAATGTTTTACCTAAAAATCAACGGCTTTACCTTATTTTATGTTAAAAACATGGATTTTTGACTCAATTCAGAAACTTTTACGTTTTTGTCCCTTTTTTCAACACTTTTGACTTTTTTATTAATGTTTTTTAACTATTTCTTACGTTTTTGTCCCTTTTTAACACTTTTGACGCTTTTATTGATGTTTTTTTAAACTTAAGTTTTTGACTCTTTTTTCAACACTTGTCACTTTTCATAACATTTTTTTTAACTATTTCTTAAGTTTTTGTCCCTTTTTAACACTTTTGATGCTTTTTATTGATGTATTTTTTATTTTTTATTACATTTTTGTCCCTTTTTAACACTTTTGTTGTTTTTTATTGATGTTTTTTAACTATTTCTTACGTTTTTGTACCTTTTTAACACTTTTGTCGCTTTTTATTGATCTTTTTTTAGCTATTTCTTACATTTTTGTCCCTTTTTTCAACACTTTTGACTCTTTTTTTTCCAATGTCTGTCAATTGAAAAACATGAAAGTAGAGATTTGTACTCGGCAAACAGTTATTTATATATTGATATCATGTTATTTTGGGGAATTAAACATTGATATAGGACAACATGAGGGTGAGTGCTGAAAGTTACGGCGTGTTGACTTTAGAGAAGCGAAAGGATGAACTGAGAACAATTGATTTCGGCACAAAGACTTGGTAGAAAGGGGGGCGGGGGGGGGGGGTCCCTGTGAAGCTGTTGTTCCCTTAAATAACTTTATTGTTAGGATGTCTTTGTTGGCGGTATTATACTCAAATGAATCATTGTGTGGCGTCTGAAAGGAGCCGGCAGTGGGAGGTGACGCCTAATTACCCCGCTAATGCTAGTACATTCACTCTCCTGTGTGTGTGTGTGTGTGTGTGTGTGTGTGTGTGTGTGTGTGTGTGTGTGTGTGTGTGTGTGTGTGTGCGTGTGACCAGGTCTCTGGCCTTTGTTTTTAGCATGTTTAGGAACAGATTTGTATGTGTGTGTGTGTGAAAACTTGTAACTTATACATGAATATTTTGCTATAGCTACCGCAATTTTCCCACACTGTGGGACAAATGTAAGGTTTTTCTTATTCTTATAATGTGACCCGTTTTCTGAGTTTCTGTGTCAGAAACCTTCCTTTCTTGGACTAACTTGCTCCTTCTAAATGATCTAGTCCCCTTAAATGATTTTAAGGCCATGTTAAAATGCCATTTAACTCAAAAACATTGGTCCACTTTGAGTCCTCGGCCTTCATAAAGAAAACAAGAGCTTGGTAAATGTTTGACTTTTAAAATAAATAAAGAATAAAGAGCGAGTCTTTGGTGATAAAGTCGTGTTGTTCTAACAGTTTGAGCCACAAAGCACTTGTGCAAAAGGTCAAAAGTCAAATAACCTTTGATGACATGTAAGCTAAGACCTCCCCCGTCCCCCCAACCCCCCAAAACCCCCTTGCTGACCCCCCTAAAGTACAGGGAGCTCTGGGGAAGTCAGGGATCAACATGTTTGCTCAAGGGTAATCTGGTAGGCTGAGCTAAGATAAACAAGAAGCTTTTAACTTTTATTTATTTATTTATTTATTTATTTTATTTTATTATCAACAGGACTCGCGTTGTCCTCCCGCCCACTATGCAACTTTGTTTTTCTCGGTACAAATAATAAAAAATAAAAAAATACTTTCTGCTTCTTTTCCCGATGTTTTTGTTACTTTTTTCCCCCTTTCCCGATGTTTTCCCCCATTTTTCCGATGTTTTTGTTACTTTTTTCCCACTTTCCCAATGTTTTCCCCCATTTTTCCGATGTTTGTTACTTTTTTCCCACTTTCCCGATGTTTTCCCCCATTTTTCCGATGTTTGTTACTTTTTCCCCTTTCCCGATGTTTTCCCCATTTTTCCGATGTTTTTGTTACTTTTTTCCCACTTTCCCAATGTTTTCCCCCATTTTTCCGATGTTTGTTACTTTTTTCCCACTTTCCCGATGTTTTCCCCCATTTTTCCGATGTTTGTTACTTTTTCCCCCTTTCCCAATGTTTTCCCCCATTTTTCCGATGTTTTTGTTACTTTTTCCCCCAGTTTTCCGATGTTACTTTTTCCCCCTTTCCCAATGTTTGTTACTTTTCCCCCTTTCCCGATGTTTTCCCCCATTTTTCCGTTGTTTTTGTTACTCCCCCCCCTTTCCCGATGTTTTCCCCCATTTTTACGATGTTTTTGTTACTTTTTTCCCGTTTTCCGATGTTACTTTTTTCCCCCATTTTTCCGATGTTTGTTACTTTTCTTCTGCGTTTTCCCCCGTTTTTTTTTTTGATTTTTCAGTCATTTGTCACTTTCTATAACATTCTTTTTTCAAATTATTTTTTGGGGCTTTTCCCCCTTTATTAACTCATGTTTTCCTATATCAATGTTCTTTTTAATTCCCCAAAATAACAAGATGAATGGAAGTGTTTTTGAAATAGTATTGAGTAAAAGTTGACATATTCCAGTCTGTGATTATCATCAACATCCATTCCTTTAATTTTAGTAGTAATAATTCCTAATTTATAGTAGTAATTTATAGTAGTAATAATTTATAGTAGTAATAATTCCTAATAATTAAATTTAGTAGCAATAATTCCTAATTTCTGCTTTTCTAACTCAAACATTAGGTATAATTTCCTATAAATGAAAACATAAACTGCAAAACTAAAGTTAATAAGTTAGTTATGTAGTGTTGAAAACTTCAAAAAAGTGACAAACATTCAAAAAAAGCATCAAGTGTTGGAAAAAAAGGGACAAAAACAAGTGTTTGTTTTCAATGTTGACATGAAAACGAGAGTTAAATCTTAGTAAACGGTGATTTCATGCAGCACAGTTTGGACAGCTGATGCTGAAGTGTCTTCATCTCCCTCAGAGCTACAGACGAGTCCTGAGAGTCCTCATCTCATCCCAAATTCCCACTTCCTCTCCTCTGTGCTCCGAGTGCACCCCTCTCATTCAGCATTAACACCTTTTGTGTGTGTTTTCTTTCACTTTCAGGGCTTGTTTGGCGATGGAGACCTCCACATCCAGAGCCTCCGAGAAGAAAGACAAGATGGACGGGAGCGGGTTCCCCGACCTGGCAAAGAAACCCTCCGAGACGAGAGGTACTGTAGCACGCTTCTTTAAGTTCTCCAGATCAGGTGGAAATGTGGTGTCCAGTTGTCTGTCGGGCCAGGGGCCAAGGGCCCATGAAATATACATCTCAAAGATAAAAAGCCATCCTGGGAGCCAGCAGCTCTCCTCAGGCCTGAGAAGGTAGCAGCAGCAGTCAGAGGTGACTTACAGTAGATGTCTGATAGGAATCCTAAATAGACCCGGGACTTAAAAGAGCATCGTTAATGGTGATCGGCCCGGACCGAGCCCCATCAGGTGTGCTCTGTCAAGGAGTGTGGCGCCATTTGAGCCCATAAACTCTGATGAGTAGATAACATGACAAGAAGAAGAACGAGAAGAAGATGGGGTGCTCGGCAGGTGAGAATGAGTGTTTGTGTTGTTGAACTAAATGGAGAGTAGCACCCAGCCGGGTCTCTAGCAGGGGTGGAACAGGCAGAACGAGAGAGAGACTGCATGTTTTAAAGATGTCAGTGAATGTGTGATGAAAGCCCGGCATAATGAGGCTGAAAGACCTTGTTCTTCTACCTCCAGAGCATATAAAGGCTGGGGCTGGTAGAGCCGAGGATGATGGACAGAGATGCAGAGTGATGGGCATGCCTTTGAAATGGAAATTAAAACGCGTGATTTAGTGACACTTTTACTCATTAATGAAGGGCTCGGTGGCCTGCCAATATAAAGAAAGACTCATTAATTGATAAAGAAGGAACAAAGCTGGGAATGGAGCCCAAACTTAGGCATCGCACCAGAAAAACAACTCAATTCTGCTTCAGTACAACCCAAAAAAAATCACTGGATAACATTTAACCCTGGTGTTGTCCTCGGGTCAAACTGACCCGTTTCTAAGTGTTTTATATCAGAAATATGGATTTCTTTCAACCAAATTGTCCAAAAATAACATGGATGATTCCATATGTTCTTCAGGTGACAATAATGATTACTTTCATTGAATTTTTTTGGGTGTTTTATTTAATTTTATAGCATTTTGGATTATTTTCTTTAATGGTTTTAAACAGTATCCGGACTAAACTTTGACATCTACCCATCTGGGATCGACTCAACATCCTCTGATCTTAACTATTAGTCAAAATAATTCATAATTTCTGCCTTTTTAACTAAAAACGTATGTATAATTTGATATAAATGAGGTTTTTTGACCATGAATTCCATGAAAAAGTGTAAAACCTGTTATTAAACCAGCTCAGGTTTTTAAAAAAATAAAGCACCAAAAGCTGGAAAAAGTGACCAAAAACATCGGAAAAGCACAAAAAAATGTTAATTTTCAATTTTGACCTGGACGGACAAGTTCATGGTTAATGGGA
Source organism: Etheostoma nigrum (assembly GCA_029931835.1). Lineage (NCBI taxonomy): Eukaryota > Metazoa > Chordata > Actinopteri > Perciformes > Percidae > Etheostoma > Etheostoma nigrum. The sequence continues at coordinate 14,785,986 of CM057260.1, forward strand.
AGACACCACGAGGGTTAATGCAAACAGGAATTAAAGGGGAACTACGCAGTTTTTTAGATGCATTTACCTTAACTGAACAGCTGTGGAGTCACGGGAATGGTTTTAGGACTTTTTCGAGTTGAATGGGGGTCGTCTCGCCCCCCCTAGCGCCTGATATCAGGTCTGGCGATGTCACGCATTGCTGCACACATGCGGCCAATCAGGGACCAGCTAACGAGGTAGCGATGGAGCTTTTTTTTACACCATCGACATGGCTGAGTAAGCAAAAAAGAAGCAGAAAGCTCGGAAAACATCGTCGGATCAACGGAGGAAGAGGAGAGGGCAGACTGACCGAGGGGGGGGGGGGGGGGTCAGACAAGGAGACATTCAAGATTTAAGAACTTTATTGGCCATTTGTGTTTTCACACATAGGAACTCGTCTGCGGTTGTTACTCAGAGAGTCAAGTCGAGTTTAAAAAGACACAAATTGCACAAAACCATTAAAAAGTACAAATAAAAATGAATAAATTCGCATTCCTAAGGTGCAAAAAGTATAATTGCATATTGCCCTCGGCCCCTAAAGACAGCCCCTTATAAGATATTGAAGTGCACAGTTATTATTATTAAATAAATAAATAAGATGCACAGGTGTATTGCACAGATATGTTATGCTACGCAGGCCCTGAGCAAAATGGTTCATTTTATAAAAAATAGAAGCTGTGTTTGAACTGTAATTTCCATTTTTATGGATGAAATAAACTTAACTTGACTTGACTTGATTGTTGGAAACATTGGGGATAATGTAAGTATATATATATATATATATATATATATATAATAATATATATATATGTTGTTTTAAGACAGATTATGTTATGTGCGTGTGTGAAATGGTGCTGATGTAGGACCCAAGTGCAGATAGCAGACCTTGAAGGTGTCCAGCAAAGAAGTCCAAAACAGGAACACTACAAGCAGAAATACTACAGACTAAATCCAGAGGGTAACGAGGTGACATGAGGCAGGTGGGAAACAGGTGGAAAACATCAGGGAATCACAGGAAACACAGGAAGTAAAGCTAAAGACGAGACGAGACAGAGACCCAGACTTCAAAATAAAACGCATGCAAGACCAGACCAAAAATACCACCATACAATAATCACAAGACGTGACAGTAACAAGGCTAAGACAGACTACCACAATAAGACAGACTACCACAATAAGACACACTACCACAATAAGACAGACTATCTACCACAATAAGACAGACTATCTACCACAATAAGACAGACTATCTACCACAATAAGACAGACTATCTACCACAATAAGACAGACTATCTACCACAATAAGACAGACTATCTACCACAATAAGACAGACTATCTACCACAATAAGACAGACTATCTACCACAATAAGACAGACTATCTACCACAATAAGACACACTACCACAATAAGACAGACTACCACAATAAGACAAACTACCACAATAAGACACACTACCACAATAAGACAGACTACCACAATAAGACAGACTACCACAATAAGACACACTACCACAATAAGACAGACTACCACAATAAGACACACTACCACAATAAGACAGACTACCACAATAAGACACACTACCACAATAAGACAGACTACCACAATAAGACACACTACCACAATAAGACAGACTACCACAATAAGACAAACTACCACAATAAGACACACTACCACAATAAGACAGACTACCACAATAAGACACACTACCACAATAAGACAGACTACCACAATAAGACACACTACCACAATAAGACAGACTACCACAATAAGACACACTACCACAATAAGACACACTACCACAATAAGACACACTACCACAATAAGACACACTACCACAATAAGACACACTACCACAATAAGACAGACTACCACAATAAGACACACTACCACAATAAGACACACTACCACAATAAGACAGACTACCACAATAAGACACACTACCACAATAAGACACACTACCACAATAAGACACACTACCACAATAAGACAGACTACCACAATAAGACACACTACCACAATAAGACACACTACCACAATAAGACACACTACCACAATAAGACAGACTACCACAATAAGACAGACTACCACAATAAGACACACTACCACAATAAGACAGACTACCACAATAAGACACACTACCACAATAAGACACACTACCACAATAAGACACACTACCACAATAAGACACACTACCACAATAAGACACACTACCACAATAAGACAGACTACCACAATAAGACACACTACCACAATAAGACAAGACACCAAACCACATGTTTGATGAGATATCTTTTAACTTGATTAAACAACACAACAACGTCCAGTTGGTTTTAAAACCACAGCTAGGAGGTCAAAGGGACAACGGGAGCCTCTAAAATGAAAATAATCCCTCATTGCAAACCACTACATAACATAGGACAAAGCACAAATGCATATACTTCCCATGTAATTAGCACCAAATAACATAGTCCTTCTAGGGAATGTTTTGGAAATTATAATTCAATTACAGACCGGTAAAATAAGTGTGTCTCTAAACTGTAATAGTTTGGTCAGATTTGACAGTTTTCTTTGTTTTTCTCAGATTGTCTGACTTGGTTTTACCTTTGAAAACAAAGCACAGACTTATTATTATTACTGATAAACTCGGCTCACTGGAACTTTCTTTCCCAGATTTGTGAAATACGTAGAGGTCTAACGAGGATTGAGGAGGAGGGATTTGACATTTGAAAGCTCGATGTTGCTTTAGCTTCTTTTTTTTTTGTTATTGGAGCAGAAGCCGATATTCCCGAGCAGGAGGAGGAATATCTCCCTCCAGGCCAAACTCTTTCAGCTCAAGACCCAAGACAGAAATTTGGTGTCTCCTCGGGACCCAAATTTACAAAAACCCACCATGAATCATTGTAACATCTACATTTTATGAATTTAAATGCATGTGAAGTGTATTTATTCCATTATAATAACGCCTTCAGCGCTGCTCGGTTCCCTTTGAACGCCTGATAGATAACAGGGAGAATCATTATAAACGACCTCTCTCACCTGTTCCCGTTACATTAGTCTCACACGCTCGAGTCACACAAACACAACACCCACGTTACAAAAAACAACGTCAAATACGCACTTTGCTGCCTAATCCACATTAGTAACGAGCCCGCCAGACGGACAACAGAGGCTAACAACGACATGTTAGCTAGCAAGTCACTTTTTCCAACATTTTTGTCACTTTTTGTCACTTTTTCCATCATTTTTGTCACTTTTTCCAACATTATTATCGCTTTTTCCAACATTTTTGTCACTTGTTCCATCATTTTTGTCACTTTTTGTCACTTTTTCCAACATTTTTGTCACTTTTTCCATCATTTTTGTCACTTTTTGTCACTTTTTCCAACATTTTTGTCACTTTTTCCAACATTTTTGTCACTTTTTCCAACATTATTATTGCTTTTTCCAACATTTTTGTCACTTTTTCCAACATTTTTGTCACTTTTTCCAACATATTTGTCACTTTTTCCATCATTTTTGTCACTTTGTCACTTTTTCCAACATTTTTGTCACTTTTTCCAACATTTATGTCACTTTTTCCAACATTTTTGTCACTTTTTCCAACATTTTTGTCACTTTTTCCAACATTTTTGTCACTTTTTCCATCATTTTTGTCACTTTTTGTCACTTTTTCCAACATTTTTGTCACTTTTTCCATTTTTGTCACTTTTTCCAACATTTTTGTCACTTTTTCCAACATATTTGTCACTTTTTCCAACATTATTATCGCTTTTTCCAACATTTTTGTCACTTTTTCCAACATTTTTGTCACTTTTTCCAACATATTTGTCACTTTTTCCAACATTATTATCGCTTTTTCCAACATTTTTGTCACTTTTTCCAACATTTTTGTCACTTTTTCCAACATTTTTGTCACTTTTTCCAACATATTTGTCACTTTTTCCAACATATTTATTTTTGTCACTTTTTCCAACATTTTTGTCACTTTTTCCAACATATTTGTCACTTTTTCCAACATTTTTGTCACTTTTTCCAACATATTTGTCACTTTTTCCAACATTTTTCATATTATTTAAAATGCTAATGTACATGTTGCTGTGGAGATGACTTCTCCGCTGTCAAAACACTGATTCTAGAAGGATTCTTCTTTGCAAAGGAAACATCGTTTGGACGTTCCCCGATAATGTGATTGTTTTGTTTGAAGATGTGTGTCCAGTTTATTCATTTTAAAAAGAAGAGCGACAGAAAAACCCACAGAATCTGAGCTGAACAGACCAGCTCATTCACATAAGATTGATATGCATTTTACTCTGCCGATTGTCTGCGACCCATTTTGGGTCCCGACCCTAAGCTTGGGAAACATTGCCTTAGAGAAATAGAGACAGCAACGAGGAAGCAGCGGTGTACTTCGGCCTGTCACAGCGCCGACCCACATTCAAAGTACATGAGATACCTGCACGAGAAGGACGGTATGTCCATGGTGAATGGCACGAGAGACATGTCAGTGAACGAGTGATGAAAGCTCGGCATAACGAGGTTAAAAGACCTCGTTCTTCGCACCTCCGCTGACATGCATGCAGAGTGACGGGCCACTTTTGAAATGGAAATCCAGCCGGTGAATTAGTGACATTTCTTCTCTGCAAATGAAGAACTTGGTGGCCTGCCACGATGAAGAAGATCCAACATTAATTGTTCATGAGAGAATATCAATGTAGGGCAGTTTTACATGTGGAGTCGTGTCTTCACACGTTCTTCAATATTTGAACAAAGCTGAAGCGAGGTCTTCGAGGACAGGGCGCCTCACTTTCTCCAGCAGGACGTATAGCTCCAATTAACTCACTCTAAATCCACCATTAACGAAGTCTAATTAGCTATCAACGCTTTCCTATTCACGCCGTTACGCTAGCTTCGGTGCTAAGTAAAGCTGAAACATCAACAATGGTTGAATGCTTTGAAAAAGTCATTTTCAAGCAAAACATTCAATGTTTTCGGGTTTTGAAATGTGAGAATTTGCTGATTTTCTTAGTCTTACATGATAGGAAACTATATATATATATATATATATATATATATATATACACACATATATAGAGGATATACATACAGTGTATATATAAATATGTTGGGGTTTATTAGTATAGTACAGTATATAGATAAATATATTGGGGTTTATTAGTATAGTACAGTATATAGATAAATATATTGGGGTTTATTAGTATAGTACAGTATATACATACAGTATATATATAAATATATTGGGGTTTATTAGTATAGTACAGTATATACATACAGTATATAGATAAATATATTGGGGTTTATGAGTATAGTACAGTATAGTACAGTATATAGATAAATATATTGGGGTTTATGAGTATAGTACAGTATAGTACAGTATATAGATAAATATATTGGGGTTTATTAGTATAGTACAGTATATACGTACAGTATATAGATAAATATATTGGGGTTTATGAGTATAGTACAGTATATACATACAGTATATAGATAAATATATTGGGGTTTATGAGTATAGTACAGTATATACATACAGTATATAGATAAATATATTGGGGTTTATGAGTATAGTACAGTATATACATACAGTATATAGATAAATATATTGGGGTTTATGAGTATAGTACAGTATATACATACAGTATATAGATAAATATATTGGGGTTTATGAGTATAGTACAGTATATACATACAGTATATAGATAAATATATTGGGGTTTATGAGTATAGTACAGTATATACATACAGTATATAGATAAATATATTGGGGTTTATGAGTATAGTACAGTATATACATACAGTATATAGATAAATATATTGGGGTTTATGAGTATAGTACAGTATATACATACATTATATAGATAAATATATTGGGGTTTATGAGTATAGTACAGTATAGTACATCATATAGATAAATATATTGGGGTTTATGACTGATGCTCGGACAAAATAACAAGTGTTGACTACATCTATGACTATATCTACGAGTATTAGGAAAATACATGTTGAGAATGAAATTGAAGTAAGTTTTCCTGAAATATTGGGACTTTTTCTCAAAAGATTCTGGCTTTCTTCATGAAACCTCAAAGCTGGAAGAAGTTTCTCAGCACGTCGGCCTGTTCAGTTCATTATAAGCAACAGCAAAAGGTCCCGTTGACCCCGAAAAACTGAACCTCTACATCCTGTTGTATATTTATATATTTGGCCATTTTCAATATCAGCTGCTAAGTTTTTTATCTCCTCTCACTTAAAAATAAAAACCCCCTTACATATCTCTTTTTTACCTATCAGCCTGTGTGTAAACGCGCCGCGTTTTAATCTCAAAAACCACAAAGCTCTGATTCGCAGCCCGGCTCCCGTCGCCGACCAATCAGATACCGGCGAAGAGACTGGGGCCTCAGGTCTAAAAACCACAGCCGTGTGCCACCGCGTCGAGACAGAGCAATTACTTATCGGCGTAATGCGCATTATTATTCCTGTTGCCGGCTCCTGATAAGTGAATATGCAGCAGAGAGAGAGAGAGAGAGGGGGAGGCAGACGAGACAAGGTCCTTGAACCTTTGGAGCTTATTCCCAAACAAGGCGTCAAGGAGGGGGAAACTACACACTTCTAATAAAGCTGGTTTTATTGTCGCGTATTGTTTACTGTTGGCGGCAGAGTCCCTGTCACCTAAGTCATGCCCACCTCTGAGCCCCCGCGTCGGCTGCATAACATTTTATATTCCCGTCCCGTGTTATTTATTTACAACAATTTCCTCTCTATCAAAGCACACGGCTAATGCCGAGTTTTAATATGTTATTTACACATACAAACAAGCTATTTACAGCGGTGCATGTGTGCAGAAGGGGAGGAAAATGAATGGCCTCCACCCGCCCCCCTGCGCCCCCCCTCTCCGATCTGTTGTATCACAGTTTAACAATCTGGATTGCTAATAGAACCATTTATCATGGAGCGGTCATTTGTTTTATGTGAACGGCCCCGGTCCCGTTCCCAGAGGCCTATGGAAATGGGGGTGCGCATATAATGAAGCTCAAGTGAGAGTCACTTTGTTTAAAAAAAGTGGAGATACGCCACGCGACGAGTCAATTAGAAAGGACCCAGGTGCTCCAGACGCTGCTATCTGCTCCCCAACCCTCCTCCCGCCCCTCCCCTACACTTTCTGCTCCGTCCACCCTACAAGAAAGGGGCTTTTTTTTGGGAGTGGAGGCTCTAAAATGAAATAAAACTCTGGCACGGTGACTTCTGGGCCCGTGTTTGGTGTCATTTACCAACAGCCGGGCCCTGTGTTTTCGGGCAGGACTTCCCCCCTTCCCCCCTTCCCCCATCCCACCCCCACTGGCCGAGCCCCTGACTCTGCAGGCCGGTTAATAGATTCAAATGAGCGCTTGTATTTCCTGTGACAGCACGCATCTGTCTGCTCGTACAGGCCGGCACAGCCATCACAGGGACGCTTACGATATCAAACCCATTGGTAATAACCAACGCTATTCAAAGTGGAAATATTGGCGAGAAATCCACCAACGTTATTGATGTATGTGTCAATTCCTCGGGGCCTCGGAGGATTAAAGTCGCCCTGTATTAGGGAAGAAATTTCCCTCGGCTTATATACATATAAGACATTTCTTTAGCCTTGGTTGGAATCTGATTTGGTTAAATTTAGAGTTATTGCCTTTTCAAAATCCACCTTTTTTTGCAGGCAGCTTCATACAAAGTCCTGGTCTTGGTCCCGATTGGCTCCCATTGCTACACAGATTCTGCAAACCCAGGCCGGTTTGGCCGAATTTAAACTTCGGACCGAATTTAAACTTTGGATCAGAGGAAGCCAGTGAGAGTCCAGTTTGGAGACGATGTACACACTCGAGCAAAGGAAATAGAAATATTTTGAGAAAACTCGTTTTATATTTTATTTCATCACGTTGGCTGTGGAAGCAGCAGTTGGGGTCCATTTAGTAGATGTTTTGGAGCTTTCACATGATCTTCATCATCATCTTTCCAAGTGTGAAGAAGGAACTTTGAACTTTAAAGAGACCCAGAACACATACTGTATATATAAATAGAGCTTGTGGTGTAAGATTTTCCTCCAATGTGCCCTGACCTCAAGGTATTTTAAAAACAGATATAATAAAAACATGTGGCGCGTTGCGGCAGCTATCGGAGAGGAGGCTTTGTTCCTTTCTCTCTCCTCTCCGTCTGTGTCGGTAAACTAGGCCAGAGGAAACGACTCGGCGCCGTTAATGATTTGATTAACTGGCTTTGGTGGCTCGTGACATACATCTTCCTGAGAGTGAGTTTGTCATTCGAGAGGGAGATTGATGCGTCCCAGGACCCCCGACTCCCTCCCTCCCTCCTTCCCTCCATGCCTCCCTGCAGCCTCCCAGATCTTTCTGCTGAGCCTGGCTGCTCCGCAGGGATGAACCCTAAGTATTTAGCACCTCCTAGGCTGCCCTGGGGCATTGTGGGTCGGGGGACGGAGGGGGGACGGAAGACCTTAACAGGCTAAACAGACACACATCTGGAGCATCTCTCAGCTGCATGAGGTGTAGCACTTAAAACAATTAGTCCATTACTCTTTAAGTCCATCAGAAGAAACAATTCTTGAAATATTTCTATGAAAACACATGGCCTAGATGATCAGCATGAAACACAGTAAAGCTGCAAATATACTCGCATTGCATTGAGGAAATGTGGACAATTCTCACAAGTGCTAATAAATAATTGAGTTCTGAGTCAGGGGAGAAAATCCCCAAACGTTGGCAGGAGAAGGCACGAAGAAGCTTCAAGACATTCAGAAAGATCACAGGCATCTCGTCCATTGATCCACGAAAAGCAACACACTGTAATATGTATGTTTTCCCACGTATTTGTTTCAGGAGGATCATAGGATTTCCCCTCCTGTTTTACGTGTATATTATTTTAACCCAACCACAAATGTTTTCTCTAATCTTTAACCAGTTGTTTCGGTGACTACATTTTAAAATCAACCAACAATGGCAAATACCTGCTGATTCCAGCCTCTTAAGCGTGAGGATTTGATGCTTTATACCATTTTAAATTGAAGATCTTTGCATTATCAGACTATGGAAGACGGCCCGAGAAGATGTGGAGGGGTCTGACAGTAAGGATCCTGGCACCTGCCTCGGGTCTCATGTTAGAACCAACGGGATTAGACCAAAGCCCCCGCTGGTTAGATGAATGGACCACGGGCCTGGCTGTGTAAATAGGGTTTTAAGAGAGGTGGGTTAGAGATAAGGATGCTTCTCTTTATCTGGCCGGTGGACACTGAGTAATTGATGGAGGCTGGAAGCGCAGGCCCCCATCGCAAGCTAGCGAGCTGCACAGAGAGCACTCGGGGGGGACGGCCACTAATCTTCCTGAGAAGAAGAGGAGGAGGAAGAAGAAGAGAGGGCGGCAGCTCGTTTCTCTGCGTTTGTACTGTCTAAATGAGGCCCTGCCCGGGGAAGCGTCAGAGGGGCAGGAGCAGAAAAATAGCCCCCTGACGATAGCCCCCAGGCGGACGTACACACTGAGTACTTTTTACACACATATACTGCTGTTTTCCTGCCAGCCTGGGCCGCTGGTCTGCAGAGTCCAGGACCAGAGGTGGGTAGTCACGAGTTACATGCACTTGAGTAAGTTTTTGAAAGAATTGTACTTCTAGGAGTAGTTTTAAATCACTATACTTGTACTTGTACTTGTACTTGAGTAGATTAGTGAAGAAGAAGCTGTACTCTTACTCCGCTACATCAGGCTACAATGAGCTCGTTATTTTTCTTTTTACCTCGTTGGTATTCTACGCGTCATCGTTTTTACCCCAGCGTACGTCTCATTATAATGTTTTATTTTGACAGAGAGAGAGAGAGAGAGAGAGAGAGAGAGAGAGAGAGTCTCTACCACGTGACTGTGTTTAACCAATCACACGTCGTCGTGCAGTCACGTGACCATACTCGATCTCAGCGGCGGGACAGGTTAGCTTTACAGTCGTAGCAAAACAAAGATGTCAGAATCAACCATCGCCAAGGCAACGCAGACCAGGAGGACACCCCCCCCCCCCCAAACCGGCCTCATAGTGAAAGCATGGTTACCTTTTAGTAAAGTGGTAACAGCAGCTACATTGTGCTGCGTTTAGTGTCGACCAAAACAATCGGACATGTGAGCGTCCAACAACTCAACATCTAACCTGAGGAGACGTAGCGTGGTAGTTGTTGCTGTGGAGAGGTGGATGTTTGTCTTTTAGGTTACATACAGGATGTTTAACATGCAGTATCCATCCAAATCTGATGGGACAAGTCTCTCAATTAAGCTATTTTGTAATGAATAAATTAATTTTTATTTATTTTATTGATTGGATGAACTATAATTTGCCTGAAGATGATTATTTTGTATTTTTGTCGGTCTGGTTGATGCTTGTGTTAAGAAATAAATCAGACGTTACTCAACAGTTACTCACTACTGGAATAGTTTTTTCATCAAGTACTTTTTTACTCTTACTCAAGTAATTATTTGGATGACTACTTTTACTTTTACTTGAGTCATATTATTATGAAGTAACAGTACTTTTACTTGAGTCATATTATTATGATATTATTATGAAGTAACAGTACTTTTACTTGAGTCATATTATTATGAAGTAACAGTACTTTTACTTGAGTACAATTTTTGGCTACTCTACCCACCTCTGGTCACGACCTATTTAGCAGAGGAACTGATATTTAGATTATGGTTTGTAGCGGTTCATGTGTCTAGGGGATGGGGACGGGGGGACGGGGGGGGGGCGGGGGGGGACGGGGGGTGTCCCGGCTCATGTTGCATTTACTACAGCTTTATGCACCATTTTTCTTCAAGCCACTAAAATAATTTGGGAAAACATGATGGTTTTAACACCCTAAAGTTTTCCGACACTCGACACGTTTTTGTCGCCTTTTGTCATTTTTTTTTTTGCCAAAAAGCGTCAAAAGTGTTGAAAAAAGGGACAAAAACATAAGAAAAAGTTCAAAACATCGTTAGAAAAGCGTCAACAAAAGTGTTGATTTTAAGAAATCAGGATGGGAAAAGTCCCTTCTTTTGACCAGTAAACATGTCCCCGCACCCCCCCCCCCCACCCCAGACCGCGAGCTGCAGGCAACGTCTGCAGACATCAGTCTCCCAAAACCATTACGGTTTTCTTGCCCTGATTCCAAAAACAACAAGCTGCATTCATGGAAACTTCCAGCTGTGGGGAGGGAGGGAGCAATATATGGATGTTTTAGAGGATTAGGCCCCAAAAAGTCCCCCACCTTTTCATTTTTCTACCTCGTGTCCCTCCTTCGCTGGTCTACCAGACTGCAAATGAATTCTCTGCCCCCCCTGGGAGGTGGCCTCGGAGGTTTAGAGGAACCTCAGGAACTCACGTAGTCCAGCCTTGAACGGGAGGACTAGACAAAATGTCACTCATGCTACTTAACCCTCGTGTTGTCTTCAAATCAACACTTTTGATGTTTTTTATAGATGTTTTTAACTTTTTCTTATGTTTTGTCCCTTTTTTCAACACTTTTGACGCTTTTTTCAATGTTTGTCAGTACCTTACTAACTTATTAACTCTAGTTTTTCCAGTTATTTTTGGAATTTATGGTCAATAAACCTCATTTATAGGAAATTATACCTAATGTTTGAGTTAGAAAAGCAGAAATTAGGAATCATTGAGACTAAAATTAAAGGAATGGATGTTGATGATAATCACAGACTGGAATATGTCAACTTTTACTCAATACTATTTCAAAAACACTTCCATTTGTTTTACAATGCTATAAAATTGAATAAGACGCCCCAAAATTAATGAAAGTAGAGATTTGTACTTGCTTTAGCAGAAAGGGGGGGTTGGGACTTCTTTGGATAACTTCTGGATTTTCACAATCCTACCTATGAAATTCTTCACAATAGGAAATAAAATCCTAAAAAAATATAATGTGACATTTAAAAAAGACATTATTTTTCCTTTTGAGGCTATGTTCAGGAATATGGACTCATGACCTCAGTGACCCTTGTGTTGTCTTCCCGTCAACCGTGAAACACTATTATTGCTTTTTCCGACATTTTTGTCACTTTTATAATGTTGTGGGTGCTTTTTTGATGCTTTTTCCAAAGTTATTTGATATTTCTAATGTTGCAACATTCCTTTAACCAGTTTTTCTGTGGTCTCGGACTTGTCTCGGACTCGCTAGTATTTGGACTCGGACTTGTCTCGGTCTCGGCCGCTGGTCTTGCCCAATATGGCTTCTGGTCTGGACTAAGTCCAGGTGTCTTTATTATGTTGATAATAATATTGGAGGGAAAGTGAAACCCAAAATGATTGTCTTGATACTGTCATGCATAAGACCTTTATTCTGTCCTGGACTCGGTCTTGACTCGGACTCAAACCTTTTTGGACTCGGTCTTGTCTTGGTGTCCTCATGTTGTCCTCATGTTGCCCTCATGTTGTCCTCATGTTGCCCTAGTGTTGTCCTAGTTGTCTTCATGTTGTCCTCATGTTGCCTTCATGTTGCCCTAGTGTTGTCCTTGCTGTCTTCATGTTGTCCTCATGTTTCCCTCATGTTGTCTTCATGTTGTCTTCATGTTGTCCTCATGTTGTCTTCATGTTGTCCTCATGTTGTCCCCATGTTGTCCTCATGTTGCCCTCATGTTGTCCTCATGTTGTCTTCATGTTGCCCTCATGTTGCCCTCATGTTGTCCTCATGTTGCCCTCATGTTGTCCTCATGTTGCCCTCATGTTGTCCTCATGTTGCCCTCATGTTGTCCTCATGTTGTCCTCATGTTGTCCTCATGTTGCCCTCATGTTGTCCTCATGTTGTCCTCATGTTGTCTTCATGTTGCCCTCTTGTTGTCCCCATGTTGTCCCCATGTTGTCCTCATGTTGTACTCGTGTTGCCCTCGTGTTGCCCTCATGTCGCCCTCATGTTGTCTTCGTGTTGCCCTCATGTTGTCTTCGTGTTGTCCTCATGTTGCCTTCATGTTGTCCTCATGTTGCCTTCATGTTGTCCTCATGTTGTCCTCAAGTCGCCTTCATGTTGTCCTCATGTTGCCCTCATGTTGTCCTCATGTTGCCCTCATGTTGCCCTCATGTTGCCCTCATGTTGCCTTCATGTTGTCCTCATGTTGTCCTCATGTCCTCATGTTGCCCTCATGTTGTCCTCATGTTGTCCCCATGTTGTCCTCATGTCGTCTTCATGTTGCCCTCATGTTGTCCTCATGTTGCCTTCATGTTGTCCTCATGTCGCCTTCATGTTGTCCTCATGTTGCCCTCATGTCGTCCTCATGTTGTCCTCATGTTGCCCTCATGTTGTCTTCATGTTGTCCTCATCTTGTCCTCATGTTGTCCTCATGTTGCCCTCATGTTGTCTTCATGTTGTCCTCATGTTGTCCTCATGTTGTCCCCATGTTGCCCTCATGTTGCCCTCATGTTGTCTTCATGTTGACTTGGACTCAACTAATCCTGGTCTTGGACTTGTCTTGGACTCAACTAAGGTGGTCTTGACTTATGTTTTTGGGGAAGTGGACCCAGTGTGAGGTAGTGACAGGCCTCGAGCCGTCTGAACCAGCTGCTCTTTACAGAGGTACAGTGAAATCAGAAGAGGCGCACTAATTGCCTTGTAAGTATTGCAGAAAGCAGCTGGAGATTAGCAATAACAGCTAATTAGCCCCGGCTACAGTGGAAATCAAAGCTTGCACATGAGGATAAACACACAGTCTGGTGTTTGTCTGGCGATTATAAATCTTTATGAAGCCCCGGCTTGTCACGTTGGTGGATTTTAAAAGCTCCGGTCTGACAGCGAGCGAGGAGGGTTGAGTTTCAGGCGTTCCCCCTGAACGCCGAACCCACCTTAGCAACTGTTAAAACACCCTAAATATCACTTTGCTCTCTGCTAAATGCAACATTGAGGAATATTTCCCCTCGTAAACACTCTGAAGTAAGTGGTTCCCCATTAGCCGGCCTCGCGCTCCGCACTCAAGAGAGCCAATGAAACCGATTAGAGACGCAATAAAAGAACTTTTGTTGGAGCCGGAAATCAGTCGGAACAAGTCTTCAATGCATGGTGCTCAAAGGGAATCGGGCAGAAAGGACGCTCCTAATGAAGATGCACTAATTAAGAAACATTGGGCACAAACGTAGGGACGTGGAGAGGTAATGAAGACGTGTTATACAGCTGGAGGCTGATGCTAAACTATTTTGAGCTCATCTTTGACTGTTTTAAGGACATAATAAATTCCTAAATGAGTTAAAGTGAAGCATATATATATAGAAATCTATATATGTGTATATATTCCTACTTTAAAACAGCATTTGAACAATCATGTTGCATGAGAGATGAAACATTATTGAGCTGCTACATGAATAAAATAGAGTTGATAAGATATAAAAAAGATATGAAAAGATGATAAAAAGATGATAAAAAGACATGTTTTAGAGTTTTTTAGTCATATAAAAAAATGTTTACCAAGCAGAGTTGCTCAAAAGCACAAACTGATCAGGTAAGCAAAATGAATGGGAGTCAATGGGATGCTAACTGCAGGTGATGGCTTCGTAGCATCAAAATGGCGCCATTGTTAAGATTATTTTGGGCATTTTAGACCTTTATTTGTTTAGGTCAGCTTAGAGTTGAAAAGGGATAGAGAGTGGGAATGACATGCAGCAAAGGGCCGCAGGTTGGAGTCGAACCTGCGGCCGCTGGGACAAGGAACCTTTCTTTAACCCTTGTGTTGTCTTCCCATCAACCATAACAAAAACACTATTATCACTTTTTTTAATGTTGTGGGAGCTTTTTTGATGTTTTTTCCAAAGTTAATTGATATTTCTAACATTTTCAGCTCGTTTTGAAGGCCCTTTTTTGGGATGAAAAACTGAAAATGGGTCCTAATATCTCAAAATTAAAAGTCCTAATATCTCAAAATTAAAAGTCCTAATATTTCAAAATAAAATGTCCTAATAGTTCAAGATAAAAAGTCCTAATAGTTCAAGATAAAAAGTCCTAATATCTCAAAATAAAAAGTCCTAATATTTCAAAATAAAATGTCCTAATAGTTCAAGATAAAAAGTCCTAATAGTTCAAGATAAAAGTCCTAATATTTCAAGATAAAAAGTCCTAATAGTTCAAGATAAAAAGTCCTAATATCTCAAAATAAAAAGTCCTAATAGTTCAAGATAAAAAGTCCTAATATCTCAAAATTAAAAGTCCTAATAGTTCAAGATAAAAAGTCCTAATATCTCAAAATAAAAAGTCCTAATAGTTCAAGATAAAAAGTCCTAATATCTCAAAATTAAAAGTCCTAATAGTTCAAGATAAAAAGTCCTAATATCTCAAAATAAAAAGTCCTAATAGTTCAAGATAAAAAGTCCTAATAGTTCAAGATAAAAAGTCCTAATATCTCAAGATAAAAAGTCCTAATAGTTCAAGATAAAAGTCCTAATATTTCAAGATAAAAAGTCCTAATAGTTCAAGATAAAAAGTCCTAATAGTTCAAGATAAAAAGTCCTAATAGTTCAAGATAGAAAGTCCTAATATTTCAAGATAAAAAGTCCTAATAGTTCAAGATAAAAGTCCTAATATTTCAAGATAAAAAGTCCTAATATTTCAAAATAAAAAGTCCTAATAGTTCAAGATAAAAGTCCTAATATTTCAAGATAAAAGTCCTAATATTTCAAGATAAAAAGTCCTAATAGTTCAAGATAGAAAGTCCTAATATTTCAAGATAAAAAGTCCTAATAGTTCAAGATAAAAGTCCTAATATTTCAAGATAAAAAGTCCTAATATTTCAAAATAAAAAGTCCTAATAGTTCAAGATAAAAGTCCTAATATTTCAAGATAAAAAGTCCTAATATTTCAAGATAAAAAGTCCTAATAGTTCAAGATAAAAGTCCTAATATTTCAAGATAAAAAGTCCTAATAGTTCAAGATAAAAGTCCTAATATTTCAAGATAAAAAGTCCTAATATTTCAAAATAAAAAGTCCTAATAGTTCAAGATAAAAGTCCTAATATTTCAAGATAAAAAGTCCTAATATTTCAAGATAAAAAGTCCTAATAGTTCAAGATAAAAAGTCCTAATATTTCAAAATAAAAAGTCCTAATAGTTCAAGATAAAAAGTCCTAATATTTCAAAATAAAAAGTCCTAATATTTCAAGATAAAAAGTCCTAATAGTTCAAGATAAATAGTCCTAATATCTCCTAATATCTCCTAATATCATAATTACGTCCATAAAAGTGCTCGTTATGCTGCTGACAGACTTAAGAATTATTAGAATTAATATTCTAAGTGTCTGACAACATTATGGAAAGGATTTCTAAGGAGGCCGACCTTTCTGTTAAAGACTGAGATCCTTTTTTAAAACATAAAAGTCTGCGAAATTGCGTTCGCTAAACCCACCAGACTCCATGTAAATAATCAGTGATTTTAGCATGTATAGAGCAGCATATCTCCACCAGACTCCATGTAAATAATCAGTGATTTTAGCATGTATAGAGCAGCATATCTCCACCAGACTCCATGTAAATAATCACTACTTTTAGCGTGTATAGAGCAGCATATCTCCACCAGACTCCATGTAAATAATCAGTGATTTTAGCATGTATAGAGCAGCATATCTCCACCAGACTCCATGTAAATAATCACTACTTTTAGCGTGTATAGAGCAGCATATCTCCACCAGACTCCATGTAAATAATCACTACTTTTAGCGTGTATAGAGCAGCATATCTCCACCAGACTCCATGTAAATAATCACTACTTTTAGCGTGTATAGAGCAGCATATCTCCACCAGACTCCATGTAAATAATCACTACTTTTAGCATGTATAGAACAGCATATCTCCACCAGACTCCATGTAAATAATCACTACTTTTAGCGTGTATAGAGCAGCATATCTCCACCAGACTCCATGTAAATAATCACTACTTTTAGCATGTATAGAGCAGCATATCTCCACCAGACTCCATGTAAATAATCACTACTTTTAGCGTGTATAGAGCAGCATATCTCCACCAGACTCCATGTAAATAATCACTACTTTTAGCGTGTATAGAGCAGCATATCTCCACCAGACTCCATGTAACTAATCACTACTTTTAGCGTGTATAGAGCAGCATATCTCCACCAGACTCCATGTAAATAATCACTACTTTTAGCGTGTATAGAGCAGCATATCTCCACCAGACTCCATGTAAATAATCACTACTTTTAGCATGTATAGAGCAGCATATCTCCACCAGACTCCATGTAAATAATCACTACTTTTAGCATGTATAGAGCAGCATATCTCCACCAGACTCCATGTAAATAATCAGTGGTTTTAGCGTGTATAGAGCAGCATATCTCCACCAGACTCCATGTAAATAATCACTACTTTTAGCGTGTATAGAGCAGCATATCTCCACCAGACTCCATGTAAATAATCAGTGATTTTAGCGTATATAGAGCAGCATATCTCCTCCAGACTCCATGTAAATAATCAGTGATTTTAGCGTGTATAGAGCAGCATATCTCCACCAGACTCCATGTAAATAATCACTACTTTTAGCGTGTATAGAGCAGCATATCTCCACCAGACTCCATGTAAATAATCAGTGATTTTAGCGTGTATAGAGCAGCATATCTCCACCAGACTCCATGTAAATAATCAGTGATTTTAGCGTGTATAGAGCAGCATATCTCCACCAGACTCCATGTAAATAATCAGTGATTTTAGCATGTATAGAGCAGCATATCTCCACCAGACTCCATGTAAATAATCAGTGATTTTAGCATGGTAAAATACGGCTTTCTAAAACATCTCTGAGCTCTGAGCAGCGCTGCTCGATCGGCTCCGTTTGGTCAGAGTTTTCTTTCTTTCATTCCAGTATCGGGTCTGTCAGTCACAGTGAAAACCGGGGACATTTCCGGGGACAGATCCAGCCGGGGACAGGTCACCAAAACCGGGGACTGTCCCCGGAAACCGGGGACGTCTGGTCACCCTATAGCGAACTCAACATCTGCACCTCGGCACTGCATTTTCTGTGAATTCATGAAACCTCGGCTCCACCCACTGCAGTTATCTCTCTCAGAAATAATTGTCTGAAGCCTTCAGTCTCCTGGTTTATGTTTCGGGCTGCCCTTTGTTGTCGTGGCGACCCCTCCCCCCCCCCATCCAGCCTTCAGTGGGTCTGACAACCCTGAACCCACACAGGGTCACAGCGATGCATCAACTCCTCCCTCTCTGCATGACTGACAAACCCACGCTTTGTACTTTTATAAAGACCAAGGGGTGGAGGTGGAGGTGGAGGGTGTGTGTGTGTGTGTGTGTGTGTGTGTGTGTGTGTGTGTGTGTGTGTGTGTGTGGGGGGGGGGGTGTCTCGCTCCACCTTCTTCACAATATTCCCATCGTCTCACTTACCCCAAAACCAGCTCTTTATCACACAGAGAGGCTTCTGGGAAAATGGTGGGTTTAATCCGCCACTGCAGTAAAAAAAACAAGGGCTGCAAGTGAAAAGTTGCAAAAAAAAAAGTCTGAAAAAGTCCATTTTTTGTCCCTTTTTGACCCGGGAGGACAACACAATCTTAATTATTAGTCAAAATAATTCATAATTTCTGCTTTTTTAACTCTAATATCAGGTATAATTTTATATAAATGAGGGTTATTGACCATGGATTCCACAAAGTAGTAAAACTAGTAAGGTGGTGGTGGTGGAAAGTCTGAAAAAGGGACGAAAATGTCAAATTTTTGTCCCTTTTTGACCCGGGAGGACAACACGAGGGTTAAGTTAAGTGTTATTTATGAAATATTTCCACTTTCTTTCTGAGAAAAATGAACTTCTGGAGTCTGAAAAGCTCCTAAAATATCTCACATTTTCAATTTTGTCCATTTTTGTCTCTTTTTGACCCAAGGGGACAACACAATCTTAATTATTAGTCAAAATAATTCATATTTTCTGCTTTTTTAACTCTAATATCAGGTATAATTCTATATAAATGAGGGTTATTGACCATGGATTCCACAAAGTAGTAAAAGTAGTAAGGTGGTGGTGGTGGAAAGTTAAAAAAAAAGTCTGAAAAAGGGACAAAAATGTCAAATTTTTGTCTGTTTTTTAACCCGGGAGGACAACACAAGGGTCAACAAAGGGACAATCCTAAGGGATTGATCTATTCGGCCCTTCACATGACACCATCAACGCCCTGGCACCATCTGACAGACCAGGAGAGTCTCCACCTTTAATAAGGAAGTCGCCTGTTTTTGCCCCTGAGGGCATCTGGACTTACATTAAATCCGGTCTCACCTGCAGCAACACTTGGACTCTCTCATTCAGAATCAATGTGTTCCCGCCTCCAGCTCCTGGAGCAGCAGGGAGCACGATGATGCATGCAACCCGTCCCAGACGTGGGTGTAATGAGACTCCACCACAGCCTGGTCTACCGGGCCTACTGGGCCTCGTGCAGAAAACACACAGAAACACGAGCCCGAGTGACGACGAGGGCTCGGCACGAAGCCTCGGCAGGCGGCCTCCTGCCCCCGCTCCTCGCGGGAGACCTCCTCTCTCCCTCGCAACCATCTCCATATAGCCCGGGTCTTGTTTCCTAATTAAGGGCTTCCCCCTCCCTCTCTCCGAGTCCCTGAGCTCAGCGAGCGATGACAGATTAGCTCGATTCAGCGAGCGAACGCTGTTTGTCTTTCACAAATTCATGCAGTCGGTTTCATGTCCTCGGTATTTATGATTAGATTATCCCGTTTCCGACTCTGTAAACACTTACTTTATTGCATTCCGGAGGGAAATAATACACTTTACTCCTTTATAGATTAAAATCTTACATTCATAGAGCATTCTCTCTACACTGTCAAAAAAAAAAAAAAAGTACAAACCTGGACCTTGTCCCTGGGGGTGGTACCCTCAAAGGGACATTGTGGTACCTTGAATAAGAGGATCACATTTGGACCTTAGCTGTTTGCAGGACTGTAGTACTCGAGTCCGGTCTTGGACTCGAGTCCGGACTCAAGACCGTTTTTCTATGGTCTCGGACTTGTCTCGGACTCGCTAGTATATGGACTCGGACTTGTCTCGGCCACTGGTCTTGCCCAATATGGCTTCTGGTCTGGACCGAGTCCAGGTGTCTTTATTATGTTGATAATAATATTGGAGGGAAAGTGAAACCCAAATTGATTGTCTTGATACTGTCATGCATAAGACCTTTATTCTGTCCTGGACTCGGTCTTGAGTCGGACTCGAACCTCTTTGGACTCTGTCTTGACTTGGACTTGACTTGGACTTGACTAGTCCTGGTCTTGGACTTGTCTTGGACTCGACTAAGGTGGTCTTGACTACAGCCCTGCCTGTTTGTACCTTCTAAGGGACAATATTAAACCTTTGAGGATCAATAATGTACCTTAAAGGTACAAATATGTACCTTACACCTCAGAAAGTACACACTGTACAATAGAAGGTGCAGAAATGTACCTTAAAGGTGCATTTTTGTACTTTTAAGGGAACATTTGCTAAGTTTGTACCTTAGGGAACAAACATGGACCTGTATGGTACCTCTTTTTTTGACAGTGTAAAAGAATAATTTAGCATCTCAGCATTTGGGACGTAGCATCTTAGCACGTTTTTATATTACTCTTAGCACGTTTTTATATTACTCTTAGCACGTTTTTATATTACTCTTAGCATGTATTTTATATTACTCTTAGCACGTTTTTTATATTACTCTTAGCACGTTTTTTATATTACTCTTAGCATGTTTTTATATTACTCTTAGCACGTTTTTATATCACGAGATCTCATAATGAGAAAATATCTCTTCATCTTCTCTGTAACATGCTCATTTGGTGGATGCAAAACCAGGAAAATAACCTCTGCTTTCAGTCTGGATTTAAATAATACACAATCATCTTAATGTGAAAGGGGACTGCTTGTTTCCTGTGTGTTTTCTGCAGGAAGTTTAGAGCTCTTTCAGACTAATTGTTGTCCCGATGTGCTTTGTCTTGCCGCCATTGGTGGTGTTTGCACAAGCTAATTAAGCCACCAAACCAGGCCAGAAACAGGGTCATAGGAAAGATCTGCATCTCAGTGCTGCTCCCATTTATCCCATCTCTTTCTTAATAAGTCCACACACCAGTTACAGGGACCCATTAGACGGGATGAACCACTGGAATGACGCTTCATGGACACTTTTACTACTTTTTGGAATTCATGGTCAAAAACCTGATATTTGAGTTAAAAAAGCAGAAATTATGAATTATTTTCACTAATAATTAAGATTGTGTTGTCCTCCCGGGTCAAAAAGAGACAAATAAATGGACAAAATGGAAAATGTGAGATATTTTAGGAGCTTTTCAGACTCCAGAAGTTCGTTTTTCACAGAAAGAAAGTGGAAATATTTCATTAATAACACTTAACTTAACCCTTGTGTTGTCCTCCCGGGTCAAAAAGGGACAAAAATTTGACATTTTCGTCCCTTTTTCAGACTTTTTTTTTAGTTTCCACCACCACCACATTACTAGTTTTACTACTTTGTGGAATTCATGGTCAATAACCCTCATTTATATAGAATTATACCTGATATTAGAGTTAAAAAAGCATAAATCATGAATTATTCTTACTAATAATTAAGACTGTGTTGTCCTCTCGGGTCAAAAGCCTTTCAACTTATTCAGCTGAATAACGCTGCCCAAAAACAGAACCTGGTGATGTTAGTGAAAAGTAAAAAAAAGTCTGAAAAAGGGACGGAAATATCAGATTTTTGTCCCTTTTTGACCCGGGAGGACAACACAAGGGTTAAGTTAAGTGTTATTTATGAAATATTTCCACTTTCTTTCTGAGGAAAACAAACTTCTGGAGTCTGAAAAGCTCCTAAAATATCTCACATTTTCAATTTTGTCAATTTTTTGTCTCTTTTTGACCCGGGAGGACAACACAATCTTAATTATTAGTCAAAATAATTCTTAATTTCTGCTTTTTTAACTCAAATATCAGGTATAATTCTGTATAAATGAGGGTTTTTGACCATGAAGTCCACAAAGTAGTACAACTAGTAAGGTGGTGGTGGTGGAAACAAAAAAAAAAAGTCTGAAAAGGGACAAAAATGTCCAATTTCTGTCCCTTTTTCAACCCGGGAGGACAACACGAGGGTTAAAAGTCTGAAAAATGAGCCATCAGAGCCTGCAATCTTGTTCACTATTTTCTTTTCATTCCCCTCTAAAACCTCTCTGGCTTGGTTGAATTGTGACCAGCTGTCCTCGAGGAAGACACTGAACCTTCATCTGCTTTATCATTCATCATTTTAGTGTTATGATTAATGGCGCTTCATCAAATACGAGCCTGTGAGGATCAGAAAACCAGATTCCCAGGAGAAACATTTCCATATTCAGCTCTTTTCCAACCAGGATCTGTGCTTAGTCTGGTTTCTGCAAGCTGGTCAGGTCTACTCGACAAACATCTACAATGGATGGTCTACAAGGAATACGTTGGAGAAGCAATGCAGACGTGGGTAGAGGAGCCAAAAATTGTACTCAAGTAAAAGTACTGTTACTACTAGGGGTGTGACGAGACGCTTACTCCACGAGACGAGACACATCACGAGATTGGGTTCACGAGAACGAGACGAGACGAGATTTTTTAAAAAAATTTAAAGAAATCCTCGATGAAATATATGAATGGAAAATAGTTTTTTTATTCAACTGAAAAATCACAAAATGCAAAACAATTTAGGTGCATTTTGAAATCAACTATTAATGATGAATGTTATTTAACTTTTTTTTTTTACTATTTTAATGAATTATATGCAGTAAAGGACGTGCAAACACTGCAAAATGTTTTGTATAAACTCTACCAACTGGCTTCTGTACAATTTCACACGAGAAATCTAACTCCTTTCCACAAACCGAACATAAAAAAATAAACAGTATAAATAAAATAAATGTGTAAATAACAGAAAAATAACACTTTAAATGCAAACAGTAAGTGTATCAATAACCAAAGTACTGCTAAGGATCTTCAATAGTAATTTCATGCTCCATCACGCTGACATCACATCGCCTCACGAGACAACTTTTCACCTCGACGAGAAATCTCGTCACGTTTTAATCTCGCGGGATCTCGTAAAACAAGATCTCGTCACACCCTTAGTTACTACAGAATAATATGACTCAAGTAAAAGTACTGTTACTTCAGAATAATATGACTCAAGTAAAAGTACTGTTACTTCAGAATAATTTGACTCAAGTAAAAGTACTGTTACTTCAGAATAATTTGACTCAAGTAAAAGTACTGTTACTTCAGAATAATAGGACTCAAGTAAAAGTACTGTTACTTCAGAATAATTGTACTCAAGTAAAAGTACTGTTACTTCAGAATAATATGACTCAAGTAAAAGTACTGTTACTACAGAATAATATGACTCAAGTAAAAGTACTGTTACTTCAGAATAATATGACTCAAGTAAAAGTACTGTTACTTCAGAATAATAGGACTCAAGTAAAAGTACTGTTACTTCAGAATAATAGGACTCAAGTAAAAGTACTGTTACTTCAGAATAATATGACTCAAGTAAAAGTACTGTTACTTCAGAATAATTGTACTCAAGTAAAAGTACTGTTACTTCAGAATAATATGACTCAAGTAAAAGTACTGTTACTACAGAATAATATGACTCAAGTAAAAGTACTGTTACTTCAGAATAATAGGACTCAAGTAAAAGTACTGTTACTTCAGAATAATAGGACTCAAGTAAAAGTACTGTTACTTCAGAATAATAGGACTCAAGTAAAAGTACTGTTACTTCAGAATAATATGACTCAAGTAAAAGTACTGTTACTTCAGAATAATTGTACTCAAGTAAAAGTACTGTTACTTCAGAATAATATGACTCAAGTAAAAGTACTGTTACTTCAGAATAATTTGACTCAAGTAAAAGTACTGTTACTTCAGAATAATATGACTCAAGTAAAAGTACTGTTACTTCAGAATAATATGACTCAAGTAAAAGTACTGTTACTTCAGAATAATTTGACTCAAGTAAAAGTACTGTTACTTCAGAATAATTTGACTCAAGTAAAAGTACTGTTACTTCAGAATAATTTGACTCAAGTAAAAGTACTGTTACTTCAGAATAATTTGACTCAAGTAAAAGTACTGTTACTTCAGAATAATTTGACTCAAGTAAAAGTACTGTTACTTCAGAATAATTTGACTCAAGTAAAAGTAGTCATCGAAATAATTACTTGAGTAATTATCCTCCTGGTCTGCGTTGCCTTGGCGATGGTTGATTCTGACATCTTTGTTTTGCTACGACTGTAAAGCTAACCTGTCCCGCCGCTGAGATCGAGTATGGTCACGTGACTGCACAACGACGTTTGATTGGTGAAGAGTACAGCTTCTTCTTCACTAATCTACTCAAGTACAAGTACAAGTATAGTGATTTAAAACTACTCCTAGAAGTACAATTTTTTCAAAAACTTACTCAAGTAAATGTAACTCGTTACTACCCACCTCTGCAGCAATGCCAATAGTTCTTGTTAAAAACGACTACAAAGTTTGCTTCAACAGGCTTAATATCTGACTCCTAATAAAGAAGAGAGCCCCAAAAATATTACACATATTCATATTTCTAGACTATCAGTACTCAAAAAGTGTCTCGAGCCTTGTGTTGTCTTCACTTTGGGACCCTCTCGTATCCCTTCTCAGGACTTATTTGGGGGTTTAAAAGCATAACTGAAATAAAATTTTACTTCATAATCTATCAAATATGGTCTTTTATCTTAATTTCCAACAGCTGAGATAACATCTATGTTTAGGGAATGCATCAGTCTCTACTAGCACACAATTAAACATGGAAGTGTTTAATTTAACCATGTGGACGTGGTCCGAGGTCACTGGAGACGCTGTGGACGTGGTCCGAGGTCTCTGGAGACGGTCTCTGGAGACGCTGTGGACGTGGTCCGAGGTCTCTGGAGACGCTGTGTACGTGGTCCGAGGTCTCTGGAGACGCTGTGGACGTGGTCCGAGGTCTCTGGAGACGCTGTGGACGTGGTCCGAGGTCTCTGGAGACGCTGTGGACGTGGTCCGAGGTCTCTGGAGACGCTGTGGACGCGGTCCGAGGTCTCTGGAGACGCTGTGGACGCGGTCTGAGGTCTATGGAGACACTGTGGACGTGATCCGAGGTCTCTGGAGACGCTGTGGACGCGGTCCGAGGTCTCTGGAGACACTGTGGACGTGGTCCGAGGTCGGTCCGAGGTCTCTGGAGACGCTGTGGACGTGGTCCGAGGTCTCTGGAGACGCTGTGGACGTGGTCCGAGGTCTCCCTTAGTGTGTAATCACACCTACAGTCTTGGGCTTGTGTTTATGAAACGCATTGGTTCACTCTGCTTGATTACAAGCTGACCGGGCCTCGTTGGCTAAACCCAAATGAAGTCCCGAGCGGCTTGTTTACGGGACGTGGTTTTGGTAATGTGGCATCACAGCGAGGGTAAAGATTCTGGTGGCGAGGGACGTCAAAACAAATCAGAATCCAGATCTTGTAATTTTCAGCTCAAAGTGATGGGAGCACCATGGTGTAATTCCCCCTCGCTGGTGTTCGAGGACACAGAGACAGAAGCTGAAGCTCTCATTTCTGTCCTCCTCTCCTTCCCAGAAGCCCTGAACTTCTCTACCAATCCCCAGAAAAGCTGTTTGTGAGAATGCAAATCGCTCGGACTGAACATTACGTCGTCTTTAGACTTCTCTTTATCAACCCTCGTGTCGTCTTCCCGTCAAAATTGAAAATCAACACTTTTGTTGATGCTTTTTTTCAATGTTTGTCACTTTTTTTGACGTTTTCAACACTACGTAACACTAACTTATTAAATTAAACTTTAGTTTTACAGTTATTTTGGAATTTATGGTCAATAAACCTCATTTATAGGAAATTATACCTAATGTTTGAGTTAGAAAAGCAGAAATTAGGAATTA
This sequence comes from Etheostoma nigrum, assembly GCA_029931835.1. Lineage (NCBI taxonomy): Eukaryota > Metazoa > Chordata > Actinopteri > Perciformes > Percidae > Etheostoma > Etheostoma nigrum. Next base: position 14,811,965 of record CM057260.1, read on the forward strand.
TTGAGACTAAAATTAAAGGAATGGATGTTGATGATAATCACAGACTGGAATATGTCAACTTTTACTCAATACTATTTCAAAAACACTTCCATTTGTTTTACAATGCTATAAAATTGAATAAGACGCCCCAAAATTAATGAAAGTAGAGATTTGTACTTGGTACCCTGCCAGCTCCCTAGTACACAGTCTGTGTAATGTCACAGTATTTACCCTGCCAGCTCCCTAGTACACAGTATTTACCCTGTCAGCTCCCTAGTACACAGTATTTACCCTGCCAGCTCCCTAGTACACAGTATTTACCCTGACAGCTCCCTAGTACACAGTATTTACCCTGCCAGCTCCCTAGTACACAGTATTTACCCTGCCAGCTCCCTAGTACACAGTATTTACACTGTCAGCTCCCTAGTACACAGAATTTACCCTGTCAGCTCCCTAGTACACAGTATTTACCCTGCCAGCTCCCTAGTACACAGTATTTACCCTGTCAGCTCCCTAGTACACAATATTTACCCTGCCAGCTACCTAGTACACAGTATTTACCCTGCCAGCTCCCTAGTACACAGTATTTACCCTGCCAGCTCCCTAGTACACAGTATTTACCCTGCCAGCTCCCTAGTACACAGAATTTACCCTGCCAGCTCCCTAGTACACAGTATTTACCCTGCCAGCTCCCTAGTACACAGTATTAACCCTGCCAGCTCCCTAGTACACAGAATTTACCCTGCCAGCTCCCTAGTACACAGTATTTACCCTGCCAGCTCCCTAGTACACAGTATTTACCCTGCCAGCTCCCTAGTACACAGTATTTACCCTGCCAGCTCCCTAGTACACAATATTTACCCTGCCAGCTCCCTAGTACACAGTATTTACCCTGCCAGCTCCCTAGTACACAGTATTTACCCTGCCAGCTCCCTAGTACACAGTATTTACCCTGCCAGCTCCCTAGTACACAGTATTTACCCTGCCAGCTCCCTAGTACACAGAATTTACCCTGCCAGCTCCCTAGTACACAGTATTTACCCTGCCAGCTCCCTAGTACACAGTATTTACCCTGCCAGCTCCCTAGTACACAGAATTTACCCTGCCAGCTCCCTAGTACACAGTATTTACCCTGCCAGCTCCCTAGTACACAGTATTTACCCTGCCAGCTCCCTAGTACACAGTATTTACCCTGCCAGCTCCCTAGTACACAGTATTTACCCTGTCAGCTCCCTAGTACACAGAATTTACCCTGCCAGCTCCCTAGTACACAGTCTGTGTAATGTCAGAATGAATATTTCTAGACTATCAGTACTCAAAACGTGTCTTAAAGCATGCAAACATGCACCCTGTCCCTAAGGGGACAAAGAGAGGCCCTGAGCAGTGGGAAGGAGCTCATCAGGATAAGAAAGTCAATTCTCTTCAGGTTTTGTCTTCTTTTCATTATTGTTTGCTGTCCAACCGTCTCCGAGACAGTCTTTTAGACAGAGAAGCATTGTGGAGGACACTTTGAAGTGTGTGTGAAGAGGTTTTTGTGTAGAGACAAGAGCCAGGACAAAGGTCACGGCAGGGTTAAGAGGACACTGCTGCAAAACCAGCCCGACACCTCCTTCAGTGTTTCTGGCAATATCATGGAGTCATTACTCTTAGATTTAACTATTTTAGGATTAAAATGAGTTACAGACTTCCTTTACTGACAAGTTCACCCTCGTGTTGTCTTCCCATCGCTGTTTTTAAAACTTTTTCTTGAGTTTTTGTCCCTTTTTTCAACACTTTTGATGCTTTTTTTCAATGTTTGTCCCTTTTTTTGACGTTTTCAACACTACGTAACACTAACTTATTAACTTTAGTTTTACAGTTATTTTTGGATTTTATGGTCAATAAACCTCATTTATAGGAAATTATACCTAATGTTTGAGTTAGAAAAGCAGAAATTATTATTTTTGGACTCGGTCTTAACTCGGACTCAAACCTTTTTGGACTTGGTCTTGTCTTGGACTCGAACCTTTTTGGACTCGGCCTTGTCTTGGACTCGAACCTTTTTGGACTCGATCTTGTCTTGGACTCGGTCTTGTCTTGGACTCAAACCTTTTTAGACTCGGTCTTGACTCGGACTCGAACCTTTTTGGACTCTGTCTTGTCTTGAACTCTAACCTTTTTGGACTCAGTCTTGTCTTGGACTCGAACCTCTTAGGACTCGGTCTTGACTCAGACTCTAACCTTTTTGGACTCGGTCTTGTCTTGGACTCGAACCTTTTTGGACTCGGTCTTGACTCGGACTTTAACCTTTTTGGACTGCCTTGTCTTGGACTCGAACCTCTTTGGACTCGGTCTTGACTCGGACTTTAACCTTTTTGGACTGCCTTGTCTTGGACTCGAACCTCTTTGGACTCAATCTTGACTCGGACTTTAACCTTTTTGGACTCGGTTCTGACTCGGACTCGACTAGTCCTGGTCTTGGACTCGACTAAGGGGGTCTTGACTACAGCCCTGGTTGTTAGTCAGCTTCTAATGGAGATAACACTTTAATTTAAAGGATTCAGACCGTAAGTCTGGAGCCCAACAGACATGTAGTCTTATTTAAAAGCAGTTTAACCCTTGTGTTGTCCTGGGGTCCAATTTGACCCATTTTTAAAGTTCTTTATATCAGAAATATGGGTTTCTTACAACCATATTACCCAAAATAACATGCATGCCATACATCATTCTTCGCAGGTACAATTAATGTACATTTGGGGTTTTAGTTGTAATGGGAAAATTACATAGACAATGATTTTCTTTCAATAATTGTTCATTTATTAAGAGATTTTTTTATTATAAGTAAATCCTTCGAATATGCCTCTGAAATATGCGTCTTCTAAGATATCTCCCAAAGTAAGTCCTCCAGTGTTGGAGACAGCTAAACATGTTATGACTCTAAATTTCACTACTGTAAGCTAATAGTAGAGAAAAACAGGTGCCTCGCTGTACAGAAACCTCCACAACATAGTCAATTTCATAGCATTTGAAATAAAAATAAAAATGTAAATGGTTTCAAAACATATCCAGATACCTGTCTGTGATTCACTCAACATCCTCGCATCTAAACTATTATTCAAAACAATTCACAATGTCCGCTTTTTTTTCTAAAACTCAAAAATGAGGTATTTCATATAAATTAGGTATATTGGAGATTTGAAACGAGGCTTCAGATTTCCTCTGTTTGAAAACATTTATTCAAGCTCAAGCGGCGCGAGACATTTTTAAGAGGACCGAGGCCGTCAGCCGGGGGGGAGGGGAGGGTGGGGTGCTCTCCATCATGCACCCACCAAAATGTCAAACAATCCAACAAACACCAGTAAAATATATCTGGTTAGGACAGCAGAGCCTGGGGAGCAGCTGGGTCAAAAAATAGAGACAGTCCTGCTTCAGCAGATTGTGTGTGGCGCGCAGCGGAGCGTTCATACACACTGGAGAGGGGAGGCGGCCGAGTGCTGACGCCACAGCAACGACCTCCATCTATTTTGGGAGCTCGAACTGGAGGTCCGGGCCTCCTCGGTGACGGGATCAGGAGAATCGGGGAGGCGAGAAGGACTGCTTCCACCTGCGATGCATTCATCACCGCATAAATAGAGAAGAAGAGGTGCAATCCCCCCCTGTCTTCCTTCTCTCTCTCCTCCGCAGAGGGGAATTAAAAAGAACATTGATTTAGGACAACATGAGGACAACATGAGGACAACATGAGGGCAACATGAGGGCGACATGAAGACAACATGAGGGCAACATGAAGACAACATGAGGACAACATGAAGACAACATGAGGACAACATGAGGGCAACATGAAGACAACATGAAGACAACATGAAGACAACATGAAGACAACATGAGGGCAACATGAGGGCAACATGGGAAGACAACATGAAGACAACATGAGGGCAACATGAGGGCAACATGAGGGCAACATGAGGACAACATGAGGGCAACATGAGGACAACATGAAGACAACATGAAGACAACATGAGGGCAACATGAGGGCGACATGAGGGCGACATGAGGACAACATGAGGGCAACATGAGGGCAACATGAGGGCAACATGAAGACAACACGAGGACAACACAAGGACAACACGAGGGCAACATGAGGACAACATGAGGGCAACATGAAGACAACATGAGGGCAACATGAAGACAACATGAGGGCAACACAAGGACAACACAAGAGCAACATAAGGGTAATATGAGGACAACATGAGGACAACACGAGGACAACATGAGGACAACATGAGGGCAACATGAGGGCAACATGAGGGCAACACGAGGACAACACGAGGACAACAAGAGGGCAACACGAGGACAACACGAGGACAACATGAGGACAACCTCATTAAGACATCCCAACAGAGATAATGTGTGAAGATGTGCTCGGGTGTGATTCTTTAGGCTCCCCTCTCCTCACCCTCCTTGCTCATTTCGGAGAAGAACTAGGTCTCGGTGTGATTTACATATGGAGTAATTTCCCGCTCAGCTGCTCCACGAGTCCGGGCCGAGGCATAATCCACGACGCCCCCCTAGCAAGGGTGCCAGCGGGGTAATATGGATGTTAGCTGGGGAGCACGGTGACAGCCCCAGAAGCGACGATTTAATTCATTGTATTTTAATTATCTCGCTCCTCCACCGGCTACAAGCCCTCGTCTCGACAGCGAGCCTTTATCACGGCTCGACGAGGAAGATAATAAACTTTTGCTTTAAGGTAATTACTTAATCTGGACAAACCTGTGTGTTAAGCAGTGCTATTAAGCAAGGGGGTGATAAATCAGCCAAGCACTGGAGGTGGGTGATTACTCGACGGGGCAATCAGTCTTTGGACCCTCGCAGTCTTTTTAAGCGCCTAAATTGCACAAACAGCATGCTAACAACACGCCGCTCGTGGCTCGGCGAGCCGAGGAGGCCCATCAGCGGCGCCGCCGCCTCGCTCGTCTGACATTCGCCGCGCTCACCTTCAGCCCCGTGATGCATGGAGGTTATTAGCATGCGGCTTGAGCCCGGCTGTCGCAGCTGATAAGTGGCTCTCCGTCGTGGTGGTTTGGCACCGGGGCCACACAGCGATCGGCCCGAGAGAACCGAAGTACAGCTGCAAAGACTCGTTGATTGATCAGTTTGTCTGTTTTTATTTAGGAAAGTAAAAATACTCTGATGTCAGCCTGTTATATGGGAATATCTCCTGGTTTCTTCTCTCCTCTGGGACAGTAGACTGAATATCTTCTGGTTTCTTCTCTACTCTGGGACAGTAGACTGAATATCTTCTGGTTTCTTCTCTACTCTGGGACAGCAGACTGAATATCTTCTGGTTTCTTCTCTACTCTGGGACAGTAGACTGAATATCTTCTGGTTTCTTCTCTCCTCTGGGACAGCAGACTGAATATCTTCTGGTTTCTTCTCTACTCTGGGACAGTAGACTGAATATCTTCTGGTTTCTTCTCTACTCTGGGACAGTAGACTGAATATCTTCTGGTTTCTTCTGAATATCTTCTGGTTTCTTCTCTCCTCTGGGACAGCAGACTGAATATCTTCTGGTTTCTTCTCTACTCTGGGACAGTAGACTGAATATCTTCTGGTTTCTTCTGAATATCTTCTGGTTTCTTCTCTCCACTGGGACAGTAGACTGAATATCTTCTGGTTTCTTCTGAATATCTTCTGGTTTCTTCTCTCCTCTGGGACAGTAGACTGAATATCTTCTGGTTTCTTCTCTCCTCTGGGACAGTAGACTGAATATCTTCTGGTCTCTTCTCTCCTCTGGGACAGCAGACTGAATATCTTCTGGTTTCTTCTCTCCTCTGGGACAGTAGACTGAATATCTTCTGGTTTCTTCTCTCCTCTGGGACAGTAGACTGAATATCTTCTGGTTTCTTCTGAATATCTTCTGGTTTCTTCTCTACTCTGGGACAGCAGACTGAATATCTTCTGGTTTCTTCTGAATATCTTCTGGTTTCTTCTCTCCTCTGGGACAGTAGACTGAATATCTTCTGGTTTCTTCTCTCCTCTGGGACAGTAGACTGAATATCTTCTGGTTTCTTCTCTCCTCTGGGACAGTAGACTGAATATCTTCTGGTTTCTTCTCTCCTCTGGGACAGTAGACTGAATATCTTCTGGTCTCTTCTTTCCTTCCCGTCAAAATTGAAAATCAACACTTATGTTGATGTTTTTTATCAATGTTTTTAACTTTTTCTTACGTTTTTGGCCCATTTTTCAACACTTTTGTCCCTTTTTTGACGTTTTCAACACTACTTAACACTAACTTATTAACTTTAGTTTTACAGTTATTTTTGGAATTTATGGTCAATAAACCTCATATATAGGAAATTATACCTAATGTTTGAGTTAGAAAAGCAGAAATTAGGAATTATTTAGACTAAAATTAAAGGAATGGATGTTGATGATAATCACAGACTGGAATATGTCAACTTTTACTCAATACTATTTCAAAAACACTTCAGTTTGTTTTAAAATGCTATAAAATTGAATAAGACGCCCCAAAATTAATGAAAGTAGAGATTTGTACTTGGCAAAGAGCGTTGTGTGGACTCAATCATGTTATTTTGGGGAATTAAAAAGAACTTTGATATAGTACTACAAACAGTACCTGTTAGCAGGTACCAGGGACTTTTTATCGTCATGGAAAACCAAAAAAGACGAATAGAGTCGAAGCGAATCATGCAGTGGAAAAACGCCATTAGTCTAATTAGGAATTTCAGGAAACCTTTGGATCTTGACATCTTGCATTTTAAATAAAGTTCTCTAGGGCTGAACAGCGCTCGTTAGAGAAAGGTTTCAGGTCGGACGCAGCCAGTTAAATAATATTCAGTTTGACCTTCATGTTGGTCGTATTTGAGGTGTTACAGTGTTGATCGGATTGTTTTCTACTACTACAAATTAGAAACAACGGTTCCCCTTTGAGGGGAACTCGAACTGCGTCGGTTACGACACTATGGGAACGCCTATAGTGTCGTAACCGACGCAGTGTCTCGTTCCCCTATCTCGGGGAACAAGGGTTACATACGTAACCCGAGACGTTCCCCTTTGAGGGGAACTCGAACTGCGTCGGTTACGACACTACGCAGTGTCTCGTTCCCCTATCTCGGGGAACAAGGGTTACATACGTAACCCGAGACGTTCCCCTTCGAGGGGAACTCGAACTGCGTCGGTTACGACACTATGGGAACGTCTATAGTGTCGTAACCGACGCAGTGTCTCGTTCCCCTATCTCGGGGAACAAGGGTTACATACGTAACCCGAGACGTTCCCCTTCGAGGGGAACTTGAACTGCGTCGGTTACGACACTATAGGCGTTCCCATAGTGTCGTTCCCCTATCTCGGGGAACAAGGGTTACATACGTAACCCGAGACGTTTCTAAACCCGTCTCCTGGGAAATGTCATCAGGAAGTGATGCATGTATTTGTTTCTTGCTTTCATTAAGTGAAACAGACCAAGAAGACCTGTTACCATGTGAAGACATCATGATCAGACAGCTCAGTTTGGGTATTCTGGACTTGAGCCAACTTATTTATGCGGTAATTTCCTGCCAAGATCGTTGAATTCCTTCCTCAAGAGTAAGACAAAAAATGCACTGTGATGATCTGCCATCTTTTATCGTGTCAACTCGTCATTTTAGTGGCTTTAGTCTGGCTTTACAGCGTAAAAAGAATAATGCTCTGCTGGAGTATCTCCAAGAAACTGAGAACTACAGACCAGATGTGGAATTTAGCCCTGAGAGTGTCAATACCTGATCTTAGACACAAACAGAGTCTGCAGGTTTGTTTGGTTCTGTTTTTAGCGGTGATCCTGAATGAAAATCTGCAGAATTTAGAAGGAGATGTGTTAACATTATGAGATATATTTTAATTTGTAAATTTCTGCCGAAACGTCTGCGGCATTCTGCAGCCGTGTGGCCCTGCTCGTTATGAGTCTTCCCCCAATGCAACGCATTCACATGAACAGGTTTGTGTGATATCGTACAAAAGGACTGAAAAATGAATGAATCACGCTTTAGTTTTCGTAGCAATATGTACGAATGGCTCATGAGAAGAGCCTGCCCAACGAGGCTAAAGGACTGGCTCCCAAAGACTTTGAGGTGAGGTTATTTTGTATTTTCACTCTCATGCAGAAGCATTAGAAGAAGCACAAGGTCATGCACACACATCTTGGTACCGTGCACCTTTTGCAGATCACACTAACTTTTAGACAACATGAAAACAGTGTTTCTGCTGCGTGCGTACCGAAGCGGGGGGGTTGGGGGGGATGGGCTGACTATGAAAAAGTGCAGCCGGCCTGCTGCAGACGCTAAAACAAATGTTATCAAGCAAAGACTAATAGATGGCTGGAGCCTAAGCGAGGGCCCGGCGGTGCTGCCTGGCGCTGCGTACGCCCAGGGGGGATCGGGGCCCAGTGAATCAGGTAAATGCGCCTCTTGAACTCTCATGAGCGCTCGCCTTTTGTTCTTCCTGTGGCGGGAGAACAATGGAGCTGTCTGGGTGATAGAATAAGCCTGCCTGGTCAATCCCCTGGCCAGGACACCAGGGCCACAGAGGAACCCTGGCTGGATCCCTGACAGGGCTCCTCCAGGTCCAACGTGTCCAAACTGGAAGAGCAATCTGAGCCCTAAGACCTCAGAACTCGTAACGCCATACCAAGACGTTAATCCCTGCTGCTGTTGCACACCTCTGTTGTGAGTCAGCGTTTGAAACGTCTGTAGCATGTCTACCAAGATCTAAGCCAAACATGTCCTGACGTACTAAAGAAAAGATTTTACTAGAACATACTTAAAGGACTATGAAAACGTCACAGTGGAGTTTAGCTTGCTGTGTTGGGTTACACACTTCAAACTCTTCAACACATTTTTGTTTGTCTCTTCTTTGCAAGTATCAAAATATCTATATATACAGTGAGTAATTGTTGCTTCTATCCTATTGTAGTGTCTTTCATTTTTAATTTTATGCAAATGTTCCGAATGACATGTAACATCTGTCTAGAAATTACAGATGTGCACTTACAATCAATGTGCACAAACTCTTTAAAAGTACTTTGAGTATGTTTAATTTGCATACTTTGACTTTTACTTGTAGTGCAGTATTTTAAGGATTTAAAGCCTTCTTCTCAGATGTAGTAGCTCTTTGTCTCCCTCTTATAATCAGCTCTTTGGCTCTCTATATGTCGACCAAAGACGCTGCTCCGGCTGTATTTTCTTGTTCTCCTCACAGCTGCTCAGCATTACCTGCTGCCGTCTGACTTTTGGATGTCAGGTGTGGCATCTTTATGACAGTGTATCAATTAAACACACAAGCCCGAGGCTTTTTCCATGACAAACACCGAGAAGAGAGAGGACTTTAAAACGAGTCAGTCACGACTTCAGCACACGGGGACTCAGTAGTTTCATTTACAGCTTAGATCTAAAGTCTAAAATTAACCATTTACACAAAGTGCAACAAAGAGTGCTAAAACCTTTAAAATCTTACGTCCTGTTTGAAGTAGAAATCTCAGTCACATCCCAACTGAGACAGTGTGTTCAGTGTGAAACACCCAATAATAATAAATCATGTTTGTGCATGGTTTATTTCTCACTGATTAAAGAACTGAATTAACTACAAAGTGGCAATATTGAATCTAGTGAACTGAAATACTACTTTAAGTTCATCCAGAATTCACATCAATATGTTTTTATACTACAAAACTGCAGAGGGATGAGTGGACAAGGGTCAGTGTTGGTATTTGGTGAGAGGAGAACAATCCCTTCTTTAGTTTTCTTCCAAATAAAAACACAGCTCAGAGAAACGAGGTGGCGGCGAGACCCAGCTGAAGGAATTCAGCAGCCTCGTCCCATCAGGCCTCTGTGGCGTTGTGCAGACCCAAAGTAAAGAGGGCTATTTCTGCAGAGTTTGGGGACCAGAGCTGTCCGTCAGGCTGTCAGGGTGCAGAGTGAGAGGAATGGACCTGGAATGCTGACTCACTCAGGTCCCGGGCTCCTGGGAGCCCCGGGAGGCCCCGTTATCCCCTCCCAGCGCTCAGCCGAGAGCAGATAATGATCCGTGGCCCTGACCCCTCCGCTCCGAAATCCCAGGTCACCCTGCGAGATTCCCGCTAGACAGTGTGTGTGTGTGAGTGTGTGTGTGTGTGACACACAGGAAGAATTTTAATGCAATCCAGAGATCAGCTGGCTCACCTTTCCCTCCTCTCTGCGTCTTTTTGTTCTTCGTGTCTTCTGCTATCAGGCAGCTCGCAGACGAGACACACCAGGTTGCAATTAAAAAGACGGGGAAACTGCATAAAGGGCGAGCGAGGGAGGAGATGATGAGGGAAACAGAGAGAGAGAGAGAGAGAGAGAGAGAGAGAAAGTTAGGCAATACCCTTATGGAGCTTTTACTAAATACAAACCTGAGAAAAAATGTTAACAAGAAACATAACTCCATAAAGTTGGTTTAAGAGCCCAAAAAGGCTTCATTTACATGGCGGTGAAATAAATGCACGACATGTTATCACAACAGCTAATTAGTTCTAATGTTTTGGGTAAACTTCCCAGATCTGAGAAGAAACCACAAAAGGAAAACAGGCTTCTAATGAAAAATCCAAAGGGCCATTAAAAGGATGCACGGTGAAATAAGCCTCTTAAAAACAGACGCCTATTACATGTAGACGGCTTAAATTGGAAACAGAAATGCACCTTTAATGCACAACCTGCAGGTTTGTCGAACATGTGAGTGGACAAAATAATTTCATGTTGCAGCCAAATAAAACATGCAAACACGTCTTGGATTATGTCCATATTTTAGAATTTATAGATTCAGCCTGATCTCACAGAAAAAGGAGCTTTTAATGTAATATGTAAGAGGTACTTTTAGTTTTTTTTGTACCATCATGTAGGGAAGAGAGAGTAATATGATATAATAATACTGGTCTGGTGGCTTTGAGGAGATCAGTTCCCCGTCACAAAGGGCCGTCTCACAGCAAGGTGAAGCGCTGAAAATATCCTAAATGTAGGCTCCATTTCAAACTGATAGAGATGTTTTTAGGTGTCTAAAATCGGACTATGACCGACTGTGGAGAAGTACCTCATACAACCACACTTCAAAACATCAGACTATCCCTTTATGTTCTTTCATTCCAGCTTCTGCAATATGTGGAGTTGCTGCTTTTCTTTGTTTTTATAGCACAGTTAACTGGATAACTGGATAATTGTGACAAAATAACAAGTAATAAGTTGCATTATGGGGAATGTAGGATCCAGTGTTTTTGCAGCTTGAGCAAAACTAAGCACTAAAACTCAGCCGCTGCATCTTTTTTATGAACTTTTTAGTAATTCACATGCTTTAACTTTTCCTGCTCTTGTGAGGAGCCACGATTTCCTCACCTGGAAGTGCAGAAGGTCCGGAAACATCTATTCTCTCCAACCCTGGAAACACAAAGCAAAACCAAAACCAAGTTGGTTACTTTATAATTAATAATTAAATGCAGGAAACAACTAAAATAATTCATAAAAACAGACACAAAACAGTTTACAGTGGCTGTCATGTTGGCCGTTGACCCAGGCGTGTGTGTGCGTGCATGCATGCATGCATATGTGTGTGTGTGTGTGTGTGTGTGTGTACGTGCATGCATGCACGTGTGTGTGTGTGTGTGTGTGTGTGTGTGTGTCCAGTGCTGGTCTGTTTGCAGCCCCAGAGAAGACCCACACAGTTTGTAAAGGCAGAGTGTGAGCAGTAGAAAGCTTTTCCCAGTGCTGTCAGTCCCAGTTTGAGTCGGGCTGCAGCTTCCCTCCACACAGTCCATCATCCTGTCTAGTTCAAAGACCCTCTAGCTGCAGGTCTTTGTCAAAGCCCGGTTGGAGATCTTTTATGTTCAAGATGTAGAATTTCTTAGGACGACTTTGATTATTTATTTATTCCACTTCACTTGTGTGATAGTGCCAATATTTTACACGAAAGTGCTCAGCCTGCTCTGAAATTCATCTTGCTTTATCGTAGCCCTTTTGCCTTTTGAAGTCTCTCTCTCTCTCATATCTAACTGTTTTCTTTGTGTTTGTTCCTGCAGCCCCCCACCACATCTTCCCCACCTTCCACACACCGATCCCGATTGACATGCGCCATCACGAGGGACGATACCACTACGAGCCTCACGCGCTGCACGCCATGCACGGGTAAGTGGCTTGGTCTTTTTCTTCTTCTGGGTGTATATTTTCTAAAAAGGGACTTCAACAACACGTCACAAGTCAGATTCTGAAGACACAGGTTCAAGTTAAATTCATCAGATCTTGTTGATGCAAATGTGCATTTCCTTTTCAGTTACTACTGAACAGCGCAGAGCTTTTTTAACTCTGGAGGACTCCAGTGTATGTGTGTAGGCGCAGATGAGAGCTGAGCGTTCGCCAACTTCAATATCAAAAACAGATGACAACATGCTGACTTCCAAAGTGAATAATCAATGCTGGGTCTGAATTTCCCCTCTGCAGCCTCTTGTTTCCGTACAGTTTGATTATGTGGGCAAGCTCAACTGTTTGGGCTCCGAACGTCTGGGGATGAAAACCGTCTGATGCTTTAAGAAGTCTGAAGTTAGCTTACGAAGATCCAGACTCGGTTAGAAAAGTAAAAAGATCTTTCTCTGAATAGCTGAGATGCCACTGAGCCACTAAGCAAGGCAGTTTATACTGGAATCTAAGAATGTGAATAAAAGTTGACGTATTGCAACAGTATTCAGGATGCTCCCTACATTTGAGCAGCTCCTTTAGACCTTCGCTTCTACCTATTTAGATGTTTTAAAAGGTGGATTTGGTTCCTCTGGAATGAGTACATGCACTTGAAGTGGTTTGTTGAAGGTAAAGGTGCATCTATAGCGTTTACCTCCCTGGGGCATATATTTTAGGACTGTCCTAGATTATAACATTTTTGGAGCTTTTTCAAATTCTCACCCATCCTCAGCCAACTGTCAATTAATCACATTATCAAAAACAACTGATCTGCTGCCATGGGGGAGTTTTATGTAGAAATCCAGCTGTCAAAGTCAAAAGTCTGCTTTATTGTCAATTTCTTCACATGTCAAGACATACAAAGAGATTAAATTGCGTTTCCCTCTATCCCACGGTGGAGACGAGACATGTTTTACACACACACACACACACACACACACACACACACACACACACACACACACAGGTCCACAGACAAGCATAACATTCAAGTAAACAATATAAAAAGTAAAAATAAGAAGGAACATACAATGAAGAAAATAAGAGCTGCAAAATTTGAGTTGAAAATGAGCAATTGTGCATACAGTAGACAGTCAGTATAATATATATAATGCAAAAGTCAGGCCAGTAAATGGCTGAGGTAGTTCTGTTTGACCTGAGTATGCAAGTGGCATAGTGGTGCAGGTTATGTAGGAGCAGCAGAAGTGTTTCCAGGACAGCTTGGTGTGGAACGAGGAGTTGTAAGACGTCACTACTTTACATTAAAGGGGTCTCAAGCCAAAAAGGTTGGAAGCCACTGGTTTAATCTACAACAATGCATCATATTTCATAAATGGAACATTTTGTTTTGTTTGTAAAAGTTGTAATTCCAGCTGTCAAATAACCAGGGAGGAGTAAAAGTGTTATGTTATGTAATGTAAAAGGAAAGAGGATAAAAAGCAAACACTAAAAGTAAAGTATGAGTGTACTGTATATAGTTATGTTCCACTTCTGTTGCTGGATAATAAAAAAAGTAAAAGAGACATAAATCTCTGCCAGTCGGCTCGTATCAATCTGCTCGCTCCATTAGCGGCGATCGGCAGGGCCGGATCCATCACCGATGACATAACACAGCCAACCTGAGTCCAGCACCTCTTTATATTCATTAATGGCTTGTTGTGGAGCTAATCTGTGTGGTGCAGGCCGCGTTGCCCCCGAGCTAGCGCCATAATTAAACTCCCCGAGTATAGAGGTCACAGCAGCAGCGCTGGTGGTGAGTCTGGCTCCAATAAGAGATCCTATTTATTTTCCTGGGGGATATTCAGCGTGTTATACACAGCACTGAACACGACTTCACAGATCTGCTGTTTGTATCAGGACGCGTTAGATCCCATTTTTTCTTGCTTTTAATGAAAAAAATTAACTTGAAGAGACTGAAAACGTGTTGGAAACGGCCAAAAGGTTTAATTCTGTAGCTGTGCTCAAACCTTATCCGTCCGATTTTTGTTCTAGTTGATTTTTTTTATTGCAGGATAATGCATCTCGAAGTAAAAGACTCATCTGAAAAGTGCATTACTCACATGTGAGTGGATCTGAGTCTGCGGCACTCTTTGACACATCGAGGCTCCTGCACGAGTTCAAAGTTACTTTATCACAAAAGGGACAAAAAAAGTCAATACAATTCTCCAAATAGTACTCTTACATTTAGATTCCCAGATTTGATGGTGATGCATACTTCGCGCCTTGCGGAAGCAGGGCTATTCATCACGCCTGGCTGGGAGAGGGGAGGGCGGGGGAGAGGAGGGGAGGCTGTCCGCGGACTCGGCCACCTTGATTAATGTGATTTGATCTTGACAGTGGACCCCTAATTCATCAAGACCTTGATCTAGCTGTCGCTCCCCCCTGCCTGTGCCAAATTCACCTAATTACAGGAACATTGCGCAGCAAATTAAGTGCGGTGTCATTTGTCGCCTGGCCCGGCGCTTTATTATCCGCTCGTGGCAGCGTGTCAGAGGTCCCCTCCTTGATTGTCTAACATGACATCTCTGTGCCGGCCCCTTTATCATTGTTTGCATATACCATAATGAGAGGGCTGGTTATTTTGTCAAGCCTGTCATAAAAAGCTGCCATAGGGAAGACTCTTTTTTTTCCTTCTTTCACCGGATACTGAGGAGGGGTTTCTTCCCTCGCCTCACTGTCATTCGCTGGCGACAGAAGAGCACAGGGGGAAACACTCCCTCCTCCGCAACGGAGCGAGGCTGGAAACCCCCAACGTGCAGGGAGCTGAGATCTTAAGGGCCTGAAACTTTACAAACACAGCAAAGAGTGGACCAAACCTGCAGCTCCCCACTGTCACACACAGACAGTTTACATGCAGTTTAAACACCTAATTATATTCCAGTTAAAGCAATACACCGACGCAGTGTCTCGTTCCCCTATCTCGGGGAACAAGGGTTACATACGTAACCCGAGACGTTCCCCTTCGAGGGGAACTTGAACTGCGTCGGTTACGACACAATGGGCGTTCCCATAGTGTCGTAACTGACGCAGTGTCTCGTTCCCCTATCTCGGGGAACAAGGGTTACATACGTAACCCGAGATGTTCCCCTTCGAGGGGAACTCAAACTGCGTCGGTTACGACACTACGCAGTGCCTCGTTCCCTTATCTCGGGGAACAAGGGTTACATACGTAACCCGAGACGTTCCCCTTCGAGGGGAACTCAAACTGCGTCGGTTACGACACTACGCAGTGCCTCGTTCCCCTATCTTGGGGAACAAGGGTTACATACGTAACCCGAGACGTTCCCCTTCGAGGGGAACTCAAACTGCGTCGGTTACGACACTACGCAGTGCCTCGTTCCCCTATCTCGGGGAACAAGGGTTACATACGTAACCCAAGACGTTCCCCTTCGAGGGGAACTCAAACTGCGTCGGTTACGACACTACGCAGTGCCTCGTTCCCCTATCTCGGGGAACAAGGGTTACATACGTAACCCGAGACATTCCCCTTCGAGGGGAACTCAAACTGCGTCGGTTACGACAATACGCAGTGCCTCGTTCCCCTATCTCGGGGAACAAGGGTTACATACGTAACCCGAGACGTTCCCCTTCGAGGGGAACTCAAACTGCGTCGGTTACGACACTACGCAGTGCCTCGTTCCCCTATCTCGGGGAACAAGGGTTACATACGTAACCCGAGACGTTCCCCTTCGAGGGGAACTCAAACTGCGTCGGTTACGACACTACGCAGTGCCTCGTTCCCCTATCTCGGGGAACAAGGGTTACATACGTAACCCGAGACGTTCCCCTTCGAGGGGAACTCAAACTGCGTCGGTTACGACACTACGCAGTGCCTCGTTCCCCTATCTCGGGGAACAAGGGTTACATACGTAACCCGAGACGTTCCCCTTCGAGGGGAACTCAAACTGCGTCGGTTACGACACTACGCAGTGCCTCGTTCCCCTATCTCGGGGAACAAGGGTTACATACGTAACCCGAGACGTTCCCCTTCGAGGGGAACTCAAACTGCGTCGGTTACGACACTACGCAGTGCCTCGTTCCCCTATCTCGGGGAACAAGGGTTACATACGTAACCCGAGACGTTCCCCTTCGAGGGGAACTCAAACTGCGTCGGTTACGACACTACGCAGTGCCTCGTTCCCCTATCTCGGGGAACAAGGGTTACATACGTAACCCGAGACGTACCCCTTCGAGGGGAACTCAAACTGCGTCGGTTACGACACTACGCAGTGCCTCGTTCCCCTATCTCGGGGAACAAGGGTTACATACGTAACCCGAGACGTTCCCCTTCGAGGGGAACTCAAACTGCGTCGGTTACGACACTACGCAGTGCCTCGTTCCCCTATCTCGGGGAACAAGGGTTACATACGTAACCCGAGACGTTCCCCTTCGAGGGGAACTCAAACTGCGTCGGTTACGACATTACGCAGTGTCTCGTTCCCCTATCTCGGGGAACAAGGGTTACATACGTAACCCGAGACGTTCCCCTTCGAGGGGAACTCGAACTGCGTCGGTTACGACACTATAGGCGTTCCCATAGTGTCGTTCCCCTATCTCGGGGAACAAGGGTTACATACGTAACCCGAGACGTTTCTAAACCCGTCTCCTGGGAAATGTCATCAGGAAGTGATGCATGTATTTTTTTCTTGCTTTCATTAAGTGAAACAGACCAAGAAGACCTGTTACCATGTGAAGACATCATGATCAGACAGCTTAGATGCACATCAGTAAACCAGGGATAAAATCAGAGTGCTCATACTGGGTTAACAGACCTAGAGATCTCCTTTAGGAACCCAGGGGTTTCTGCATGAACACCATGGGTTACAAGAGCAAAATATGGCGCCCATTTAGTTCATGTCCTCGCCTGCAGCATACGCCAAAAAGTTGTCAGGTTTACTTCCGTGATATGCGGCACGCTGAATCTGTGCAGGTGTGTTTCTCCCGCTGGCCCAGAGACTTCACATCACAGGTTTTTAAGGCACTTTTTCTTGGCTCGAGGGAAGCTTTCACATATAAAAATCCCATGGATTCAGAATAGACCTTAACCTGGGTCGGCACATGCTCTGTAGGTTAAACTGCCCCTCCCCCACTCCGCTGCAGTGGGTTTGACCCGGAAACAGACGAGAACCGTTGGAAGCAATGGTGCCAAAAACCTATGCTTTTGTGCTGCGTATGCCCAAATACATGTTACAAGACATGTTCAGTTAAGCTACCACAGATCGGTTGATGCACAACCATGAAGCTCCTGGAGTGCTCTTGATTTCAGAAACTAGAAGTCCTCCTGAAGCTGCAGAATCAACGTGTGAAACTGCTCTTCATGCTTTATTTTCGACACGATGATCCCTGTGTCTGGACTTCCTGCTACCATGTTGTGGCAAAGAATCAAAGAAACAAGTCTGCAAAAGTTGCCATTTTGTGTTTTTCAGATGAAACATTTTGCACAAATGCATATATAAAGAAATGGAAGAAAACGAAGTCTCTTCATCCAGCTTTGAGGACAGACCAATGTGCAGGATGAGATGATGAAATGACTTTTTTAAGGAGGCCATGATTTGCAGCACCGTAATCTGTTTGTTTGTATGTAGGTCATTTCTCCCTCTGCATGAGAAGGAAGGCGTTCGGGGGATCCGGGTTGAGTGGGATGGGGGGGGATGGGGGGGTTGTTGCCTGTTAAGTTTGAGGCGTCCGCTTCACGCTGCAGCAGCCTCATAACCCTACAGTGGATTCAGCCGCATGCTGGACGGCGTGATTTATCTAAATCAGAGCGCTCCCTGAGCCCGACACCAGAGACGAGACTCACTGTCACACTGTAATACATCGCTGGTGCCGCAGAGAAACACACACACACACACACACACACACACACACACACACACACACACACACACACGGGGTAAAAAAATGCTCGTACAGTAGCTTAAACCAGACAGATGTAGAGGAATCCTATGCAAACCTATCAACACTTCCATGTTCCAAACATCTAACTTTAATAATTTAAAGTAATTTATCACTTAAAATGCAACATTTTAAAAAACTGCTCCATTGTGTGGATTTGCAGCTTTTCTCTGTTTTTAAATCATTAGAAAACTGTTTCAATTTCAACAAAAAACAAAACACGAAGGAGCAATTAGTAGCTGCAGATCTAAATATAGCAGAGAAATATCACACAAATGCTAAACTTTTTCTTCTACATTTCTATATTTTAACAAGTCCCACACCTCGTTAATGTTATTATATAATATAACCCTAACCCTAAAGTCTGCGCCATTAAAACCAAACGTCAACAGCAGAGAATAAGGTAATGTCTGCCAGGAGGTGTGAGAGCTGTCGACTTCCTTTAAAGCTTTAAACCACTGAATACGTGTTGAAGACGTTTCCCATGAGGCCCTGCTGTGTTTCACAGGTAGAGAACAGTGCTGCTGCTGCTAAAACACCGAGACTCAACAACATTGGAAATGGGCCCTGAACCTAGCCTGGAAATTCAGACCCAAATCCAAAAGGATTAATAAGTTAGTGTTACGTGGTGTTAACGTCAAAAAAAGTGACAAACATTGGAAAAAAAAGGACAAAAACGTAGGAAAAAGTTAAAAAAAACATTGTTGATTTTCAATTTTGACGGGAAGACAACACGAGGGATAGGATATAGTCTAAAATGGGAAAAAGTGACTTAACTGTAACAACGTGCCAGTTAACAACAATAATAAGCGTCCAGGACTGACAGAAATCACTTTCTGAATATCTGATAGGAGCGGCACGTGGAGACAGAAATATTTATACACTTCTATTTGTGATAGTTGGAGCTCGTTATCACAGTAAACCCAGATTCAAAGGCAGACAGACAACTATGGAAAAACAGGCTAAAATGTCAAAAAAGTGACTAAAACTATGGAAAAACAGGCTAATGTCGAAAAAGTGACAAAAAAGTGACAAAAACTATGGAAAAACTGGCTAAAATGTCGAAAAAGTGACAAAAAGTGACAAAAACTTTTGAAAAACCGGCTAAAATGTCAAAAAAGTGACAAAAACTTTGGAAAAAACGGCTAAAATGTCAAAAAAGTGACAAAAACTATGGAAGAACCGGCTTAAATGTCGAAAAAGTGACAAAAAAATGACAAAAACTATGGAAAAACCGGCTTAAATGTCGAAAAAGTGACAAAAAAGTGACAAAAACTATGGAAAAACTGGCTAAAATGTCGAAAAAGTCACAAAAACAATGGAAAAACCAGCTTAAATGTCGAAAAAGTGACAAAAACTATGGAAAAACCATGCTAAAATGTCGAAAAAGTGAGAAAAACTAAAACTAAAAGTAAAAACAAAAAAACCTTGTTGAAATATATAGAAATATTTATACGCTTCTATTTGTGATAGTTGGAGCTCGTTATCGCAGTAAACCCAGATTCAAAGGCAGACAGAGCACACCTGCAGGAAAACATGAATATTTCACACACACACTGTGGGGATGATTATGTTTTTGGGTGCAAAATCTGATCTTTATCTTCTTCTTCTTCTGAGGAAGAACAACGTGATGCAATCCAACAACCTGCCTGCTAGGTGATGGAGAACGTGTATTTTTCATGAAGCAGCCAGGTAGATGTGGAGATGTAAGAGCTGAAACATCACTTTAACGTGGTTTAATGTACCTAAACAACGATCAATTATCTCCATATTTCTCTCACATATTGCTCCTCATAACCACTGAAAACTGTCAAAAGATCTAACCCAAAGTCCTGTTATTATGGACGTCAGCTGACATTAAGCGTGTCTGCTTCATTAAGGGATATTGTAAGGAATAACTCCCACCTGATTAAATATCCCTCTATTAAAGACATCTTAAAAAGGTGTCAGCTTTACGCTCTTTCATCTGGCTCTGGAGGAGGTTCTTCTCTCAATGAGACATGACAAACGCCCCGTGGGCACCAGCGTCACCTCGTTCCTCCTCGTCTCCGTGACCCCGATCTCACCCCTTCCTATGATTCTCTCAGATCAAAAGCTCGGCAGAGGAAGCGGCGTTAGACGTGATCTCACTCTCTGCGCTGTCTGTGCAGCACACACTGAGGCGGTGGTTAGTCGTGCAGGGTTACTGGAGCGGGCGTCATGTTGATGTCACAGCAGCAAAGTGGAGATCTCTGTGCTATTAAAAATCATCAATGAGCCACGCTGTTGCCCTGGGTGACACGTACTCAGTAGAGCACCACATGTGGATTAATCCGCCGCTGAAAATAGTCCACAACACATGCACCATTGAAATTGTATTTCTGTGTTTTTAACCCTCGTGTTGTCCTGGGGTTAAATTTGTCAAATTTGTTTTATATCAGAAATATGGGAGGTCAAAAATGTCAACAAGGTGACAAAACATTGGGGAAAAAAGATAAAAAATATTGGAAAAAGTGACAAAAACAATGGAAAATTGGGCTAAAATGTCGAAAAAGTGACAAAAACTATGGAAAAACCGGCTAAAATGTCGAAAAAGTGACTAAAACTATGGAAAAACCGGCTTAAATGTCGAAAAAGTGACAAAAAAGTGACAAAAACTATGGAAAAACCGGCTAAAATGTTGAAAAAGTGACGCAAACTATGGAAAAACCGGCTAATTTGTCGAAAAAGTGACAAAAAAGTGACAAAAACTATGGAAAAACCGGCTTAAATGTTAAAAAAGTGACAAAAAAGTGACAAAAACTATGGAAAAACCGGCTAAAATGTCGAAATAGTGACAAAACGTTAACAAAAGGGACAAAGACATTGGGGAAAAAATTTAAAAATGTTGAAAACCCCCCAAAAAAGTAATACTTTTTTTTGAAAAGCAACTAAAACACTGAGATAGGGACCACACAGGGGTTAAAGGTTGTTTTTGTGTCCTCTGTGCAGCTCTGCAGGTTTTGCCGGCAGCCCCGTCTTCTCCGATATCTCCCTGATCCGCCTCTCACCCGTTGCCATGGCTACCGGCGATTCCCCCTTCAGCCCTCCTCACCCGTACGTCCACCCCCACATGGAGCAGTACCTGCGCTCGGTGCACGGCAGCCCCCCACTCTCCATGATCTCGGCAGCCAGAGGACTCAGCCCTGCAGACCGTAAGTTCACACTCCCAGACCAAAATACACATCAGTCACTGGAGTTGATTTGGAAATCACGATTCGGCCTGAAAACCATCTGATCTTCAAGTGTTCAGATTAATCAAAGCAGGACCTCATGCTTTTCACTGTGTCCGTCTATAATCCATCCATCCATCTTCATCCGCTTATCCGGTATCGGGTCTCGGGGGCAGCAGCTCCAGTAGGGGACCCCAAACTTCCCTTTCCCGAGCCACATCAACCAGCTCCGACTGGGGGGGTCCCGAGGCGTTCCCAGGCCAAGTTGGAGATATAATCTCTCCACCTAGTCCTGGGTCTTCCCCGAGGCCTCCTCCCAGCTGGACGTGCCTCCACCTAGTCCTGGGTCTTCCCCGAGGCCTCCTCCTAGCTGGACGTGCCTCCACCTAGTCCTGGGTCTTCCCCGAGGCCTCTTCCCAGCTGGACGTCCCTCCACCTAGTCCTGGGTCTTCCCCGAGGCCTCCTCCTAGCTGGATGTCCCTCCACCTAGTCCTGGGTCTTCCCCGAGGCCTCTTCCCAGCTGGACGCACCTGGACACCTCCCTAGGGAGGCGCCCAGGAGACATCCTTACAAGATGCCCGAACCACCTCAACTGGCTCCTTTCTACGAAACCTGGTACTGAGCAGTGCGGGAAACCTTGACCTGGGCTCCCAGGGGCTTTGATACTCATCCCAGACCCCCCCACCCCCTACCCCCCCACCCACCCCCTGCACAAATTCCCCAAGCTGTGATGACAACTCTCTCCTCAGCGCTGAATTACAACACCAGATTGGAGCGTGGCGGCGGGACGGGAGATAAATCTCCTTTTCCAGTCTGTCTCTGGTAATGTGGCAATGCTTTTAGACCTAAATAAGCAGCCACGGCGCGATAAAGCCACGCCAGAGACAAAAACCGGACCGGGGGAGCCTATTTGCGGTGGAGGGTATGCAAATAGCTCGTATGGAGATGGAGGCCCTGGGTATGGAGATGGAGGCCCTGGGTATGGAGATGGAGGCCCTAAGTATGGAGATGGAGGCCTTGGGTATGGAGATGGAGGCCTTGGGTATGGAGACGGAGGCCTTGGGTATGGAGATGGAGGCCTTGGGTATGGAGATGGAGGCCTTGGGTTTGGAGACGAGGCCTTGGGTATGGAGATGGAGGCCCTGGGTATGGAGACAAGGCCTTGGGTATGGAGACAAGGCCTTGGGTATGGAGACGAGGCCTTGGGTATGGAGACGAGGCCCTGGGTATGGAGACAAGGCCTTGGGTATGGAGACGAGGCCTTGGGTATGGAGACAAGGCCCTGGGTATGGAAATGGAGGCTTTTATGTGCTCCAGGTGACCTTTCTCTTTTTCCCTAAAACCATCCACAACATCCGACATGGAAGTTAGTTTAACAACCTGTCATCCCCTGGACCTCTGGTTCCCCTTCAAGGGGAACTCGAACTGCGTCGGTTACGACACTATGGGCGTTCCCATAGTGTCGTAACAGACGCTGTGTCTCGTTCCCCTATCTCGGGGAACCGGGGTTACATACGTAACCCGAGACGTTCCCCTTCGAGGAGAACTCGAACTGCGTCGGTTACGACACTAAAGGCGTTCCCATAGTGTCGGAACCAACGCAGTTCGAGTTCCCCTATCTCGGGGAACGGGGGTTACATACGTAACCCGAGACGTTTTGGTATTGTCAGATGTGTCACTTTCTTTCCGTCTGTCTTTAATAGAGGGGTATTTAAATCAGGTTTATTTACTTTAAAAAGGGCCAGTTTGCAGATGGGTTTAAGATATTTACACTCTAAGAAATACAGACTTCTCTTTATTAATCCTTTTGGGATGACTCCTGCGAGGAAATTGGAAATTCCAGCAGCAGTTTTGCAAGAAAAAATAGATAAAAAGACAGTATAAAGACAATAATAGTAATAATAACACCAATAATAAGAAGAAGAAGAACATTTGTCAAAGATATCTGTAAATTAACAGCTGTACGACTGTAAATTTTAACAGAAATTGTCCATTGTAAGTGACTCACAGTTGTATTTCTGTTAATTTACAATATAACAGATGTTTTAGTGTAGGATAGTTTGTTTTCTTCGTCCCATTCATCCCCACAGAGTAGAATTTGATTGTGAAAAACGCTCTGGCCTTCATCAACCTCTGTCCTCATACTCCAGAAGCTTTAAAAAAGGTGGACATGTGATCCTGTAAGGATTAGGGGACGTTTGGTTTGCAGACCGGCGTCTCCAGGAGCCGAAGAGAAGTGATTCTGCAAGCGGGAAACTAATTCCCATCAAACTCTTATTGGCTCTGACACTTTTAAAAGCTCTTTACACTGTCAAAAAAAGAAGTACAATACAGGTCCATTTCTGTACCCTAAGGTACAAACTTAGCAAATGTTCCCTTAAAAGTACAAAAATGCACCTTCTGCACCTTCCATTGTACAGTGTGTACTTTCTGAGGTGTAAGGTACATATTTGTACCTTTAAGGTACATTATTGATCCTCAAAGGTATAATATTGTCCCTTAGAAGGTACTAACAGGCAGGGCTGTAGTCAAGACCACCTTAGTCGAGTCCAAGACAAGTCCAAGACCAGGACTAGTTGAGTCCAAGACAAGACCGAGTCCAAAGAGGTTCGAGTCCGAGTCAAGACCGAGTCCAGGACAGAATAAAGGTCTTATGCATGACAGTACCAAGACAATCATTTTGGGTTTCCCTTTCCCTCCAATATTATTATCAACATAATAAAGACACCTGGACTCGGTCCAGACCAGAAGCCATATCTGGCAAGACCAGTGGCCGAGACAAGTCCGAGTCCACCTACACGGGCCGTTGCACATCAGTGACCCCGTCCCGCCGGCCCCTCGGCCCATTCATGGGGCGCGACAGACCAGGAATTTAGTTATTAACCCTTTCCCTGCATCCTCCTTAAAACATCCTTTTATCAGTAGCTCAGTCTGTAGCGAGTCGGGTTGGGAACCGGAGGGTCGCTGGTTCAAGTCCCTGTATGGACCAAAAAACGTACTTGAGCAAGGCACCGCACCCCCCCAACCGCTCAGGACGCTGGTCCAGCTGCAGCCCCCCCACTCTGACATCTCTCCATTAGTACATGTATAGGTCCTGAGCAAGTGTGTGTGTGTAGTTCAGGACTGTGTGTGATAACTAACAAGTGTGGACACAGAGTGTAAATTGTAATTTCCCCATTGGGGATCAATAAACAGATAAAATTTTTTTAAAAAAATTAAAATTATCAAAGAACATTTCCTTAAACCGCCTTTTTATTTCTTTTTAAAAAGTGCTTTTTCTGTTATAAACCAAATATTTTTTCTTAGTTTTTTCTTCAAAAAAAAAAAAATGACATGTTTTATTTTGCTCTTTTGTGACACTTTGTAACACAGATTTTGAAAAGAGAAGATCCTTCCTTAACTCTACCCACTGTCTCCCCCCTCCCCCCCCGTCCCCTCCACAGTGGCCCATGAGCATTTAAAGGAGCGGGGGCTGTTTGGGCCCCCCCCCCTCCTCCCGGGGCCAGCCCTGCAGAGTATTACCACCTCATGGCCAGCCACCGGAGCCCCTACGGAGAGCTGCTCCTGCAGGGGGCGGGGGCCGCCGCCGGGGCCCACCTGTCCGACTACATCACCCCCATCGATGGTGAGTAACCATGACAACAAACTCCCAACAGCTGGAAATCCACAGCTGTTTCCAGCCTCGTTTAGCTCCTAGTTTAGCGCATTTACTCATTGCATTTTCTTTACTTATTTTCTCTACACTGCAACTAACTAAGCCTTTTCATTATTGTTAAATTATAACTCATTATTTCCTCGATTGATCAGTGAATCGTCTAAAGAAAATTGAATACAAATGTCCATTATGTTTACTCAAATGACAATTTGATATCTTTTTATTGCTTATTTTGTTCCGGCAAATCTGAAAATTTGAGAAGCAAGAACTAGAAGAGAAGTGAAAAATATTTGCCTGAAAAAAAGGAAATTGTTGCAGACAAATTTTCTGCCAATTGACTAATCAATCACTCAACTAATGGTTACAACTTTACATTCATAGTTGCCCGTGAGCGAACTGCACAGAGAAAAGTTAAAGTGACTGAAAGCGAGCATCAGCTTTTGTTTTTTTTGCTCTCTTTCAGTGACTTTTTGTAGGTGTTCCAGTCCAGAAAACATCAACGAGTGCTTTTTAAGTGCTGTATTTATCAAGTGAATGTCCAAATTCTGTGTAAACTCTTTGTGCACCAGAGCCGAGATACTGAAGACAACATCCCTGCAGAAATAGACCAAACAAAGCAGAAATGAGTCAGTAAAGCATGCTAACATAGCTCTCAATGGGCATCTTCGACACCGATTACGGAGAATGAGAATTGAGTCCAGGTGAATGATGAAACAAAGATCACAGGAGAGGCGTATGAATAAATAAGGCTTGTATACATTTTTCATGTCAGACAACTTCAAACGGACGAGGGCCTTCAGACATCAGCCGCACCATATTTCTCCCCACCGACCCCGAGCCGCCACTTCTCCATAAACACCTCGCGGGACTCGCTGTGCCGCTGCGACATTTCCAGCGGACGCCATCGCCGGGCACATTCGCTCGCAGCAGTTATACTTAAATAATACCGTAATAAATGCCTACTTTGATCCTACTGCACCTTAAAAGGGTAGCCGTGTCTGAGAGGGAGACGGATGGTGGAGGGGAACGTCTGATGATGAACACCAGAGAGTCTGCACTAATGTCTGCTCTCTGTGCTCTGCCGGTGGAGTGATACTTATACTGTATATGTATATATATATCTGTATAGGTGCCCTTTGCTTTAAGTGCACACAAAGTAAATGAAATGATTGCACCAGGAAAAACTAGCATTTAAATCCAATATCTCCACAAACTGCTCTCTTCTTCTTAACTGAAACTAAGTCCTCAGATAGGCTGGTTGTTTGGTCTCTAAAATATCAGAAAAGGGTGAAAAATGTGGATCAGTGTTTCCCAAAAAGCCCAAGATGACATCTTCAAATGCATTAAGACACTATAAAATATCCACATTTAACAAGCTGACTTATGTTTTTTTTATAGAAAATGACTCAAACCGATTAATCGACAACTAAAATAGTTGGTGATTTTACTTTATGTTTCAAAAATCTAACTGAATTGAAAAATGCACCAGCCATTGAGAGTCAGAGACAGAGCTGAGCTCAGAGCCGAGCCTGGGTTAACCCTATCCCTGCAGGATGAGCACACAGAAGGCAGGGGTCAACCCTATCCCTGCAGGATGAGCACACAGAAGGCCGGGGTTGACCCTATCCCTGCAGGATGAGCACACAGAAGGCCTGGGTTGACCCTATCCCTGCAGGATGAGCACACAGAAGGCCGGGGTCAACCCTATCCCTGCAGGATGAGCACACAGAAGGCCGGGGTTGACCCTATCCCTGCAGGATGAGCACACAGAAGGCCGGGGTCAACCCTATCCCTGCAGGATGAGCACACAGAAGGCCGGGGTTAACCCTATCCCTGCAGGATGAGCACACAGAAGGCCGGGGTCAACCCTATCCCTGCAGGATGAGCACACAGAAGGCCGGGGTTGACCCTATCCCTGCAGGATGAGCACACAGAAGGCCTGGGTTGACCCTATCCCTGCAGGATGAGCACACAGAAGGCCGGGGTCGACCCTATCCCTGCAGGATGAGCACACAGAAGGCAGGGGTCAACCCTATCCCTGCAGGATGAGCACACAGAAGGCCGGGGTTGACCCTATCCCTGCAGGATGAGCACACAGAAGGCAGGGGTTGACCCTATCCCTGCAGGATGAGCACACAGAAGGCCGGGGTTGACCCTATCCCTGCAGGATGAGCACACAGAAGGCCGGGGTTAACCCTATCCCTGCAGGATGAGCACACAGAAGGCAGGGGTCAACCCTATCCCTGCAGGATGAGCACACAGAAGGCAGGGGTCAACCCTATCCCTGCAGGATGAGCACACAGAAGGCCTGGGTTGACCCTATCCCTGCAGGATGAGCACACAGAAGGCCTGGGTTGACCCTATCCCTGCAGGATGAGCACACAGAAGGCCGGGGTTGACCCTATCTCTGCAGGATGAGCACACAGAAGGCCTGGGTTGACCCTATCCCTGCAGGATGAGCACACAGAAGGCCGGGGTTGACCCTATCCCTGCAGGATGAGCACACAGAAGGCCGGGGTTGACCCTATCCCTGCAGGATGAGCACACAGAAGGCCGGGGTTGACCCTATCCCTGCAGGATGAGCACACAGAAGGCAGGGGTCAACCCTATCCCTGCAGGATGAGCACACAGAAGGCCTGGGTTGACCCTATCCCTGCAGGATGAGCACACAGAAGGCCGGGGTTGACCCTATCCCTGCAGGATGAGCACACAGAAGGCCGGGGTTGACCCTATCCCTGCAGGATGAGCACACAGAAGGCCGGGGTTAACCCTATCCCTGCAGGATGAGCACACAGAAGGCCGGGGTTAACCCTATCCCTGCAGGATGAGCACACAGAAGGCAGGGGTTGACCCTATCCCTGCAGGATGAGCACACAGAAGGCAGGGGTCGACCCTATCCCTGCAGGATGAGCACACAGAAGGCCGGGGTTGACCCTATCCCTGCAGGATGAGCACACAGAAGGCCGGGGTGTGAACGAGCCTGCTGTGTTGTGTTGTGGTGTCCGAGGCCAACCGTCTCCCGTCTCCTGCAGGCTGCCAGCAGCGTGAGGCCGTCCAGCCCAGGCTCACTGAAGCTGTCATAACTGAGTTTCCAGCCGTCCCCGACACTGTGCAGGCGCCGAGGCCAAGACAGAGCGCCACATGTGGATTAATCCGCCGCTGAAAATAGTCCACAACACATGCACCATTGAAACTGTGTTTGTGTTTTTAACCCTCGTGTTGTCCTGGGGTCAAATTTGTCAAATTTGTTTTATATCAGATATATGGGAGGTCAAAAATGTCAACAAGGCGACAAAACATTGGGGGAAAAAAGATTCAAAAATATTGGAAAAAGTGACAAAAACGATGGAAAAAACGGCTAAAATGTCAAAAAAGTGACAAAAACTATGGAAAAACCGGCTAAAATGTCAAAAAAGTGACAAAAACTATGGAAAAACCGGCTAAAATGTCGAAAAAGTGACAAAAACTATGGAAAAACCGGCTAAAATGTCGAAAAAGTGACTAAAACTATGGAAAAACCGGCTTAAATGTCGAAAAGGTGACAAAAAAGTGACAAAAACTATGGAAAAACTGGCTAAAATGTCAAAAAAGTGACATAAGTGACAAAAACCATGGAAAAACCGGCTAAAATGTCGAAAAAGTGACTAAAACCATGGAAAAACCGGCTTAAATGTCAAAAAAGTGACTAAAACTATGGAAAAACCGGCTTAAATGTCGAAAAGGTGACAAAAAAGTGACAAAAACTATGGAAAAACCGGCTAAAATGCCGAAAAAGTGACAAAAACTATGGAAAAACCGGCTAAAATGTCAAAAAAGTGACAAAAACTATGGAAAAACCGGCTTAAATGTCAAAAAAGTGACAAAAACTATGGAAAAACCGGCTAATATGCCGAAAAAGTGACAAAAACTATGGAAAAACCGGCTTAAATGTCGAAAAAGTGCAAAAAAGTGACAAAAACTATGGAAAAACCGGCTTAAATGTCGAAAAGGTGACAAAAAAGTGACAAAACTATGGAAAAACTGGCTAAAATGTCAAAAAAGTGACATAAAGTGACAAAAACCATGGAAAAACCGGCTAAAATGTCAAAAAAGTGACTAAAACCATGGAAAAACCGGCTTAAATGTCGAAAAGGTGACAAAAAAGTGACAAAAACTATGGAAAAACCGGCTTAAATGTCGAAAAACGTGACTAAAACTATGGAAAAACCGGCTTAAATGTCGAAAAAGTGACTAAAACTATGGAAAAACCGGCTTAAATGTCGAAAAGACAGTGACAAAAACTATGGAAAAACCGGCTTAAATGTCAAAAAAGTGACAAAAAAGTGACAAAAACTATGGAAAAACCGGCTTAAAATGTCGAAAAGGTGACAAAACTATGGAAAAACCGGCTTAAATGTCGAAAAAGTGACTAAAACTATGGAAAAACCGGCTTAAATGTCGAAAAACTGACAAAACTATGGAAAAACCGGCTTAAATGTCGAAAAAGTGACAAAAAAGTGACAAAAACTATGGAAAAACTGGCTAAAATGTCAAAAAAGTGACATAAGTGACAAAAAAGTGACAAAAACTATGGAAAAACCGGCTTAAATGTCAAAAAAGTGACAAAAAACTGACAAAAACCATGGAAAAACCGGCTAAAATGTCGAAAAAGTGACTAAAACCATGGAAAAACGGGCTTAAATGTCGAAAAGGTGACAAAAAAGTGACAAAAATTATGGAAAAACTGGCTAAAATGCCGAAAAAGTGACAAAAACTATGGAAAAACCGGCTTAAATGTCGAAAAGGTGACAAAAAAGTGACAAAAACTATGTAAAAACCGGCTAAAATGCCGAAAAAGTGAATAAAACTATGGAAAAACCGGCTAATATGCCGAAAAAGTGACAAAAACTATGGAAAAACCGGCTTAAATGTCGAAAAGGTGACACAAAAGTGACAAAAACTATGGAAAAACCGGCTAAAATGTCGAAAACGACAGACAGACGCAGAGCACGCTCGGCCTCGCCAACATGTTAAGTTATTCCCTGAAGCTGCTTTACTTTACTTTACCCGCCAAGTGCCCAAACCGGGGAAAAAGTGGGATGCAGAGCATTAAAACCAAGCCACTGGTCTATCATAGTGCATCAGGTACAGTCCAAAGGCCCCTACTGATCCCCTAATTACCATTCACACTGTTATTACACACTGGCCTGACATACACACACATGCTGAGGTCCTCTACATGCACTAATGGAGGGATGTCGAGCGGTTGGAGGGGGGTTCGGTACCTTGGGGGTGCACTGGGTGTATTTCGTCCACAGCAATCCTTCCCATCGGTCCCAAAAGGTCACAGTGAGAGACTAAATGCCGTGGACATGTTCTCTGTAAGTCTTCATAATCAGTCAGCGGTTGAATCCAGCAAGGCTGCCTTGACCTTGCTGCATGATCCACATCTTCTAAAAAAAAACAGCTGGCTTCACGTTTTTAGTTGCTTCCTGAAGCGAAGGGATTTGGAGAACAGCAACACCGCCGGGTGTCAGGTTTTATCCTGAAAATGTTGATCCCGGTTAGTTTTACTGTAATTTAAGTCCTTAAAACACAGCTACAAGTTACTATTTTAATTTATGATTCTTTTACTTTTGGGAAAAGTTCCCCTTAGAAATAAATACAATGTTTTCATGCCATTATGCTCTCTTTGCAACTTATCGTTGCTTGTGTGTTGCTTGGGGAAAAGGTTGCGGGTCTTGTCAAGTAATTACGACTGCACGCACAACCCCTAAAAACTCTGGTTTTGGACCTTTACACGCGCCTGGCTCAAGGGCTCCTCAGAGCCTTTGAACCTGCAACCTTCTGGTTTCCAACAGTTCAGTTACACACGGACCACAGTGGCACCGCGGGCCTCGGGGGCTACAGCGCGCGCACACACACACACACACACACACACACACACACACACACACACACACACACACACAGTCTTGTCTCACTATCTTTATGGGGACCAGTCATTGACATAATGCATTCCCTAGCCCCCACCCTAACCTTAACCATCAAACCTAAATGCCTAACCTTAACCCTTACCCTAACCTTAACCATCAAACCTAAATGCCTAACCTTAACCCTTACCCTAACCTTAACCATCAAACCTAAATGCCTAACCTTAACCCTTACCCTAACCTTAACCATCAAACCTAAATGCCTAACCTTAACCCTAACCATAACCTAATTCTAACCCTGATCCTAAAACCAGGTCTTATTCCTCAAACAGCCCTTTAACCTTATGGGGACCAGCATTTTGTCCCCACAAAGCTGTCAGGACCCCATAAGTATACTGTATTTCCAGTTTTTGGTCCCAACAAATGTAGTAAAACCTGGTACGTACACACACACACACACACACACACACACACACACACACACACTGGCGGCTGCTGATATAAATCACAATGGAGGAGGCGGCGGGGGGCGGGGGGGGGGGGGGGTGTCGAGCGAGTTGAGCCGGGCTTTTCCATTGGTCCATTTATCAGGGGAAGTGGCACATTAATAAACACATCTCCCCAGAGGTGAGAGGAAGTAACAGAGATGAATATGGCTGCTTCATCTGAGCTAACACCGCTAACACAAAAACACACACCTGATCTTCTACACACACACCCCTCCTCCACCCTCGAACACCACCATCACCGTCAACCACAGCTACATCTCAACTTTAGCTGCTTAAATGTCCAAATTAGCGTGCCAAGACACCAGCCCCCCCCCTAACATTAATGTCTCTGCTCAGCTTCCGAGCGGAGACATCCCTGGAGAAACCACGCTGATGTTCTTCTCTTCTGTGGATTTGTTATATCATCATTCAGATTCCACATGTCCCGGGGTAAAAGTTGTCCCCCCTCCTCCACAAGTCTCACAGCGCCAGTTTCTAAACAGATAGCACATGCTGGGGATTTGCACCCGAGGATGTAGTTAGACACGGCCTTTTAGCCCCCGTCATTAAGGACTGAATGGGTCGGGAAGACGAGACGAGGACGCTGAACAGCGGACAGTCTGGGACAGGAAGTTGGATGCACGCCAGATGGGGGTTTGGCTCCCAAACTGTTAGTATTAAAGGTTGTCATGATGGCGAGGGGAGGGGGGGGCAGAGTTTACAGACACTGACAGGGTGCATAAAGCCTTTTTATGTCTTAGCACTTCTCTTAACCCTCATGTTGCCCTCATGTTGCCCTCGTGTTGTCCTCATGTTGCCCTCATGTTGTCTTCATATTGTCCTTCGGTCAAATTGCCTTCATGTTGCCCTCATGTTGCCCTCATGTTGTCCTCATGTTGTCTTCATGTTGCCCTCATGTTGCCCTCATGTTGTCCTCATGTTGTCTTCATGTTGCCCTCATGTTGCCTTCATGTTGTCCTCATGTTGCCCTCATGTTGCCCTCATGTTGCCCTCATGTTGTCCTCATGTTGCCCTCATGTTGCCTTCATGTTGTCCTCATGTTGTCTTCATGTTGCCCTCATGTTGCCTTCATGTTGCCCTCATGTTGCCCTCATGTTGTCCTCATGTTGTCTTCATGTTGTCCTCATGTGGTCCTCATGTTGCCTTCATGTTGTCTTCATGTTGTCCTCATGTTGCCCTCATGTGGTCCTCATGTTGCCTTCATGTTGCCCTCATGTTGCCCTCATGTTGCCCCCATGTTGCCCCCATGTTGCCCCCATGTTGCCCTCATGTTGTCCTCATGTTGTCCTCATGTTGTCCTCATGTTGCCCTCATGTTGCCCTCATGTTGCCCTCATGTTGCCCTCATGTTGCCCTCATGTTGCCCCCATGTTGCCCTCATGTTGTCCTCATGTTGCCCTCATGTTGCCCTCATGTTGCCCCCATGTTGTCCTCATGTTGTCCTCATGTTGCCCTCATGTGGTCCTCATGTTGCCTTCATGTTGTCTTCATGTTGTCTTCATGTTGTCCTCATGTTGCCCTCATGTGGTCCTCATGTTGCCTTCATGTTGCCCTCATGTTGCCCTCATGTTGCCCTCATGTTGCCCCCATGTTGCCCCCATGTTGCCCCCATGTTGCCCTCATGTTGTCCTCATGTTGTCCTCATGTTGTCCTCATGTTGCCCTCATGTTGTCCTCATGTTGCCCTCATGTTGCCCTCATGTTGCCCTCATGTTGTCCTCATGTTGCCCTCATGTTGCCCTCATGTTGCCCTCATGTTGTCCTCATGTTGCCCTCATATTGTCTTCATGTTGCCCTCATGTTGTCCTCATGTTGTCTTCATATTGTCCTTCGGTCAAATTGCCTTCATGTTGTCCTCATGTTGTCCTCATGTTGTCCTCATGTTGCCTTCATGTTGTCCTCATGTTGTCCTCATGTTGCCCTCATGTTGTCTTCATGTTGCCCTCATGTTGCCTTCATGTTGCCCTCATGTTGTCCTCATGTTGCCCTCATGTTGTCTTCATGTTGCCCTCATGTTGCCCTCATGTTGCCCTCATGTTGTCTTCATGTTGCCCTCATGTTGCCCTCATGTTGCCCTCATGTTGCCCCCATGTTGCCCCCATGTTGCCCCCATGTTGTCTTCATGTTGCCCTCATGTTGTCCTCATGTTGCCCTCATGTTGCCCTCATGTCAAGTCCACAATTCCTTCCGTGATATTATTTTACCGTTTGGATGATAGAGGCTTAACATCCAGCGGGGTCCTGGGGGGACCTGGGGGTGTCTGGGGGGGGTCAGAGGGGGTCCGGGAGGGTCTGGGGGGGGGGTCTGGGGAACGGGTGTGTGTGCCGGTAGTTATAAAGCAATTATTAGACTATGAAATATGCCGACTCTGATATGTTCATACAGCCTACTCCAAACAGACAGGGCAACCTAACGCAGACAGGTTAGCTTACCGTTTTTAGGTGAGACGCCATGTTTGTAGTCCAGCTGCGATATGCAAACTGTTGCTGGCAAACTTTGCATTCAATCTATTTTTGTAAAATGCTGCCACACTGCCGATGTCTTGGACATGGTAGAGGAGGACTGACTGGAAACTAAACACTCACAGTTACATAAATATCCAGCTAACCATCAGACGAAGGCTTTCTAGTTCTTTCTTCAATCTGTCTCCGGTGGGTCGGGCTAATCCAAAAAAGGTGAAAACAAGGGGGGTGTTCTGAAGACAGACTGTTACCTGGGAAACAGGGGTGCTCTGTAAACACCCCCATTAGCAGTTAGTGCTTTCCACCCATAGACCCTAACGGTCCATGCTTCCACCTGATGGAATAACACGGCAAAAAATCGACCAATCAGAATTTTGGTCGAGCCAGAACGTCCAATAATCGACCAATAAATCGACCAATAAATCGACTAGTCGACTGGGAGGTTACAGCCCTACAGCTGTCCTATCTAATAGAGGCCAATCTTCAAAAACACATAAATAAAGGAGTCAAGAGAGATATACTGTATAACCCTAACATCCAGATGGCTCTGCTTATTTCTTTTTTAAGTCTCTTACTGCCTTTTGTGTTAGTGTTTAAATTTAATTTAATTTAAAAATGACTCTTAGTATGTTTAAAACTATGATTTGTGAATTTTTTCATATCTCATTACATAACTGAATAGTAGTATTTTACATTATTTTTTGTGTTTTAGTTTCTCTTGCTTGTTGTAAATGAAGGCAAC
The DNA here is from genome assembly GCA_029931835.1 of Etheostoma nigrum. Classification (NCBI taxonomy): domain Eukaryota; kingdom Metazoa; phylum Chordata; class Actinopteri; order Perciformes; family Percidae; genus Etheostoma; species Etheostoma nigrum. The sequence continues at coordinate 14,846,517 of CM057260.1, forward strand.
CTCGGCGTCTCACGAGTTGAAATAAAGGTCATTAAATTGAAATCTCCAAAAAGATCCATTTTCAGTGACCTAAAAGATAGCTTGACCTAAAATGAGCCTCATTAGCATAACTGATCAACAAGTATAAAGAAAATCAGAGTGGCTCTGTAGGTCAGAAGTGTTCCCTGAATGCTTTGTGGAGCTAATTCATTGATTAGTTAATTGGCAAAAACCACATTTTGATGTACAAATCTGTAATTTCACCAAAGCAGAAATACCAAAATTCAGATTCTTAAATGTCCTGATTGTGTCTGTTTTATATCATCAACGATCCTCAGAGTTTTTGGGACATTTTATAGATTAATTCATTAGAAAGAAGTCCAGTGCAACAACAGTCTTCTCTGTTTAGATCTCAAGTCCTTGTCTGAATTTACATTTCAGAGATCGATCGGAACCGCTCTGCATACATTTCCTCGCAGTTGAAATCAATTCTCTGTAAATTGCCCTCATTTAACATCGTGAAGTGCAAACCCCGGACCGTGTGATGTTTATCTGGAGTAATTACGGGGAATTATTGTGGGGAAGATTGATTAGTTATGTCTGAATCTTAATGGGGTCGCCACATGTGGGCAGATGTCAGAGCGCCGCTGGCTCTAAGCAGACGAGTTTTTGGAACAGAGACTGAAGTCTGATGCTCAAAAGTACATCAACAGAAAGGATGCTAGTTAAAGGACAGTCTTGGAGTCTTTTCTGTATCTGAAGTCTCTTTATATAGACCTTAGTGGTCCCCTAATACTGTATCTGAAGTCTCTTTTATATAGACCTTAGTGGTCCCCTAATACTGTATCTGAAGTCTCTTTATATAGACCTTAGTGGTCCCCTAATACTGTATCTGAAGTCTCTATATAGACCTTAGTGGTCCCCTAATACTGTATCTGAAGTCTCTTTATATAGACCTTAGTGGTCCCTAATACTGTATCTGAAGTCTCTTTATATAGACCTTAGTGGTCCCCTAATACTGTATCTGAAGTCTCTTTATATAGACCTTAGTGGTCCCCTAATACTGTATCTGAAGTCTCTTTTATATAGACCTTAGTGGTCCCTAATACTGTATCTGAAGTCTCTTTATATAGACCTTAGTGGTCCCCTAATACTGTATCTGAAGTCTCTTTTATATAGACCTTAGTCGTCTCTAATACTGTATCTGAAGTCTCTTTATATAGACCTTAGTGGTTCCCTAATACTGTATCTGAAGTCTCTTTTATATAGACCTTAGTGGTCCCTAATACTGTATCTGAAGTCTCTTTTATATAGACCTTAGTGGTCCCTAATACTGTATCTGAAGTCTCTTTATATAGACCTTAGTCGTCTCTAATACTGTATCTGAAGTCTCTTTATATAGACCTTAGTGGTTCCCTAATACTGTATCTGAAGTCTCTTTTATATAGACCTTAGTGGTCCCTAATACTGTATCTGAAGTCTCTTTATATAGACCTTAGTGGTCCCCTAATACTGTATCTGAAGTCTCTTTTATATAGACCTTAGTGGTCCCCTAATACTGTATCTGAAGTCTCTTTTATATAGACCTTAGTGGTTTCCAACAAACAAACTGCAACCTCCTTTGTCTGTTTTTGGGATATTAATGAATCACTTAATCTGTATTCTGCATTAATTATGATGCAGTTATCTGCAGAAAGTGTCTTTTTCTTATTTCACATGTCATTTATTCAAAGAAAGGGAAGTTGTAGGACTCAAAGAAAGACAGAAATGTTTGGATTCTTCTCTGTAAATGGACAAAAATCTAAATCCTGCTGCTGTGTGTTCCCCATCGTGCCTCCATGAGACTGGATCAGATTGTTTTAGCCCCGGCACTTATTGATAGGGTTGTTCTGTGTCCGTGGGGTGTGAGTGTGTCGCGGAGACGCTGTGGCGGCATCCATCACACTGGCTGGCTCCTGAAATAACGCGAGTAAAGTGACACGATGAGGCGATGAGTGACTCTTTGGATTTCAGGAATCATTCCTTCAGACTGAGAGCATTTAGAGGGGGACAGCATGGAGGATGTGCAGCATTTATCACCTCTGTCATATTAACACCAGGTATCCGTGGAGACCTTTGTGCAGTAGGTTATGAGAATAACTAACATTTCAGTGGTGTTTTGGCTTCATCCATCCATCCAGCTTCATCCGCTTATCCGGTATCGGGTCTGCGGGGGCAGCAGCTCCAGTAGGGGACCCCAAACTTCCCTTTCCCGAGCCACATCAACCAGCTCCAACTGGGGGATCCCGAGGCGTTCCCAGGCCAGGTTGGAGATATAATCTCTCCACCTAGTCCTGGGTCTCCCCCGAGGCCTCCTCCCAGCTGGACGTCCCTCCACCTAGTCCTGGGTCTTCCCCGAGGCCTCCTCCCAGCTGGACGTCCCTCCACCTAGTCCTGGGTCTTCCCCGAGGCCTCCTCCCAGCTGGACGTCCCTCCACCTAGTCCTGGGTCTTCCCCGAGGCCTCCTCCCAGCTGGACGTCCCTCCACCTAGTCCTGGATGTCCCTCCACCTAGTCCTGGGTCTTCCCCGAGGCCTCCTCCCAGCTGGACGTCCCTTCACCTAGTCCGAGGCCTCCTCCCAGCTGGACGTCCCTCCACCTAGTCCTGGGTCTTCCCCGAGGCCTCCTCCCAGCTGGACGTCCCTCCACCTAGTCCTGGGTCTTCCCCGAGGCCTCCTCCCAGCTGGACGTCCCTCCACCTAGTCCTGGATGTCCCTCCACCTAGTCCTGGGTCTTCCCCGAGGCCTCCTCCCAGCTGGACGTCCCTTCACCTAGTCCGAGGCCTCCTCCCAGCTGGACGTCCCTCCACCTAGTCCTGGGTCTTCCCCGAGGCCTCCTCCCAGCTGGACGTCCCTCCACCTAGTCCTGGGTCTTCCCCGAGGCCTCCTCCCAGCTGGACGTCCCTCCACCTAGTCCTGGGTCTTCCCCGAGGCCTCCTCCCAGCTGGACGTCCCTCCACCTAGTCCTGGATGTCCCTCCACCTAGTCCTGGGTCTTCCCCGAGGCCTCCTCCCAGCTGGACGTCCCTTCACCTAGTCCGAGGCCTCCTCCCAGCTGGACGTCCCTCCACCTAGTCCTGGGTCTTCCCCGAGGCCTCCTCCCAGCTGGACGTCCCTCCACCTAGTCCTGGGTCTTCCCCGAGGCCTCCTCCCAGCTGGACGTCCCTCCACCTAGTCCTGGATGTCCCTCCACCTAGTCCTGGGTCTTCCCCGAGGCCTCCTCCCAGCTGGACGTCCCTTCACCTAGTCCGAGGCCTCCTCCCAGCTGGACGTCCCTCCACCTAGTCCTGGGTCTTCCCCGAGGCCTCCTCCCAGCTGGACGTCCCTCCACCTAGTCCTGGGTCTTCCCCGAGGCCTCCTCCCAGCTGGACGTGCCTGGACCACCTCCCTAGGGACTCCCCCAGGAGGCATCCTTACCAGATCCCGAACCACCTCAACTGGCTCCTTTCGACGTGAAGGAGCAGCGTCTCTACTCCGAGCTCCTCTCGGAGGACTGAGCTTCTCACCCGATCTCTAAGGGAGACCCCCTCCCCCCTCCTGAGGAAACCCATTTCGGCCACTTGTACCCTTGAACCTTTGGTTTTAATGGAAAACCCAAATAAGTTGTGTCTCCTAGATTAAAGCGGCTCACCTGTGTGTCCACAGTGTCGCGGTTCTCCAGCCCCAGACTGACGCCCAGGCTGAGCAGGAAGAGGGCTCTGTCCATCTCGCCGCTGTCGGACGCCAGCATCGACCTCCAGACCATGATCCGCACCTCGCCCAACTCGCTGGTGGCCTACATCAACAACTCGCGCTCCAGCTCGGCCGCCAGCAGCTCCTACGGACACCTGTCGGTGGGCGGACTCAGGTAACTCACCTGAAGAGACAGCGTGACCCAAACGCAGCGCTTGTTTGTTGGTTTTCCACACATCCTCTGACTTTAGGTGTAATTTTGTCTCATATTCATATTTAAAAGACCCCCATGTGTCATTATACCCCCATTTGCTTCCTGACGCCTCGTTCTTCCTCTACTTTCTCCAAGTGTTCTTATTCAGTCAGTCAGTTTATAGGTTATTACGTTTATATTTTATAGTCATAGTTAATATTTTACCATGATCTACTGCACTGTTCACCTTTGCACTTTCGTCATTACACACAGTCTACAATAGTATCTCTCCATCTATCTACATATCCATCTATCTATCCATCCATCTACATAACTATCCATCCATCTACCTATCTACCTACATATCTATCTATCCATCTATCTATCATCCATCTACATAACTATCCATCTACCTATCTACCTACCTACATATCTATCTATCCATCCATCTATCTACATAACTATCATATCTATCCATCTATCTATCCATCCATCTATCTACATAACTATCCATCTACCTACCTACCCACCCATCCACCCATCCATCTATCCATCCATCTATCCATCCATCTACATAACTATCCATCCATCTAGCTATCCATCTATCTATCTATCTATCTATCTATCTATCATCTACCTACCTACCTACCCACCCATCCACCCATCCATCTATCCATCCATCTACATAACTATCCATCCATCTAGCTATCCATCTATCTATCTATCTATCTATCTATCTATCATCTACCTACCTACCTACCCACCCATCCACCCATCCATCTATCCATCCATCTATCCATCCATCTACATAACTATCCATCCATCTAGCTATCCATCTATCTATCTATCTATCTATCTATCTATCATCTACCTACCTACCTACCCACCCATCCACCCATCCATCTATCCATCCATCTATCCATCCATCTACATAACTATCCATCCATCTAGCTATCCATCTATCTATCTATCTATCTATCTATCTATCTATCATCTACCTACCTACCTACCCACCCATCCACCCATCCATCTATCCATCCATCTATCCATCCATCTACATAACTATCCATCCATCTAGCTATCCATCTATCTATCTATCTATCTATCTATCTATCTATCTACCTACCTACCCACCCATCCATCTATCCATCCATCCATCTACATAACTATCCATCCATCTAGCTATCCATCTATCTATCTATCTATCTATCATCTACCTACCTACCTATCCATCCATCCATCTACATAACTATCCATCTATCTACATATCTATCTATCTATCATCTACCCATCCATCTACATAACTATCTATCTATCCATCCATCTATCTACATAACTATCCTATCTATCCATCTACATATCTATCCATCTACATATCTATCCATCCATCTATCTACATAACTATCCATCTACCTACCTACCCACCCATCCACCCATCCATCCATCCATCCATCCACCTCCTAGTGTTGCTTCCTCCCCTGATCCCAGTGAAACATGCAGGATCGATGTCCATCTGAATCTGCCCTTGCCCTCTGCAGCCCATCCTTCCCGTTCCCACACCCCATCAACCCCATGGCCTACCAGCAGCTCCTCTCGCAGCAGCGGGGGCTCAGCGCCTTCGGACACACTCCACCTCTCATCCAGCCTCCGCCCTCCTACTCCAGCCGCCAGCCGGGCCTCGGCCTCTCCTCCCTGGCCGCCTCCGCCCACAACAGCGACCTGCAGACCAAGGTACAAAGCCACTTTGTTTTTAAAGATGATCTTCTACTCAAAACCTGTCTCGTCTCGTGTCAAGACACAGATATATAGTGTGGATTTATATTATATTTTATATAACATCCTGAACTTTCTCAAGACTGAAAGGGAGGGAGGGTACGATTTAAGGGGAAGGGGACATTTTAAGATTAATTGATGTAGAACATCAAGGAAAAGATTATGTTTATCAATTTGCGGATTTAAATTGTGGAACAAATTAAATGAGAAGTAAGTAAGTAAGTAAGTAAAGTTTATTTATAAAGCGCTTTTCTCAGATAAACATCACAAAGTGCTGTACAAAAGAGCAAGCAAAAAACAAGCAATATAAAATATATGCAGATATACAAAATTAAAATGACAATAACAAAAAAAAACCATCAACCAAAAGCCTTCTTAAACAGACATGTTTTCAGATCATTTTTAAAAGAGACGACGGTGTCTGCAAGACGCAAGGACAGGGGCAGGGAGCAACAGACTGAAATGACATGTCCCCACGGGTCTTATAACGGGTCTTAGGGACTGCAAGTAGGTTCTGGCCAGAAGACCGAAGAGTGCGGCCAGGGGAATACGGCTTCAAAAGGTCCAGGATGTAATGTGGGGCCTGACCGTTTAAGACTCTGTAAGTCAGCACTAAAATCTTAAAATCAATCCTGAATTTTACAGGGAGCCAGTGGAGGTCCAACAAGACAGGGGGGTAATATGAGACCTTCGAGGGGCACTTGTTAGAAGTCTGGCAACAGAATTTTGAACAATTTGCAATTTGTTTAGAGCAGACTTATTCAAACAGGTAAAAACAGCGTTGCAGTAGTCGAGTCTTGTTGATATGAAAGCATGAATTATCATTTCCAGGTCCTTCTTTGACAACATTTTGCGAATTTTAGAGATGTTCCTAAGATGAAAAAAGTTTTGAGTGTGTCTCCAGGGACATGGCCTGGTCAAACACAAACCCCAGATTTCTGAGGCTGGATTTGACAGAAGGGCCCAGAAAGCCAAGCTAAGAACCTAAAGCAATGCCCAAATATATTCCTTTTCAAAAAGATGTACAAAGACATTATTTGCAGAAGGTATAGAGAAGCGCTGTAGAGAGTTTTGTTTTTTTATATATATGTATGAGGGTATATGTGTATATATATGTGTGTATGCATATGTGTAGGTATGTGTATATATATATAGCTACATAATTATAAATATTGTAAACTGAAGGAATGCATAGAATTACAGGGGTAGGAGTACATAAGTTTTACTTCTTCCTACTCCTTTTCCACATGTGATAGAGATATGTTAACCAGGAAAGAAGGGTACCTTGGTTGTTGTTTTTCTCTCCAATGTTTTTTTAAACATTGTTTTATTGTTATTATTTTGAATTTTTTTTTGTATATACTTTCTCTTGCATGTTCGAAATAAAGATATCAATTCAATTCAATTCAAAAAAGACGTTTTCAGCCTTTTAGGATTCAAATAAAGACAGAAATGGAAGATGTAGAGTCTTATTAGCTCCTACATTAAAGTGAAGAGCTGTATGCTCCCGCGTTCCTCCACACACACCTGTGTACCTGAGCCTGATCACCTTTATGCCCTCACAGGTAACTCCTCCAAACATCAGACTGCAGATTAATTAACAAAACCAACGGGATATATATATATATATATATAAACATAAAGTGTCCAACAGAAGAGGTCTTTGTGTTTCTGGAGCTTTTACAGCTCCATGTTCACGTGGTTCAGAGGTTTAAAATACGTCTAATAGCTCTTATTTTAACCCTCGGGTTGTCTTCGGGATAAAATTTGACCCGTCTTCCAATTTTTTTTTCAACCAAAATGCCCCAAAAATAACATGGATGCATGGATGATCTTTGGTAAATTTAATGATTGCTTTCATTGAATTTGGGCTGTTTTATTCAGTTAATTAATAGCATTTGAAATTTTTTTTTTTTTTTAAATGGTTTTAAAACAGAATCCTGACTATACGTCGTCTGATCTTAACTATTAAGCAAAATAATTCATAATTTTGGCTCTTTTTTTTTTTTTTAAACAACAAAAAAAAAAAGGGTATAATGTCATAAATTAAATGGAAACACAAGTTTGACAAAAAAAATGTTTTAAAAAGTGTCGAAAGCATAAAAAAAATGCCCAAATTCTGACCCGGAAGGACAACACAAGGGTTAAATCCCGTTATTTCTCTGCTCATTTCTCATTGAAACAACTAATTTAGCCTAAGCTGGAATTTATCTGCAACCGTTTGGTTTCTCCATCACTGACGTCAGCCGACTCGTCACAGTAAACTGCTGTTTTGGTTAGCGGTGTCGGCACGTGTAATCAGTGTGTGCAGCGCCCTGTTACGACTGGGGTCGTATTTGTTGTAGTGTGTGTGTGTGTGTGCCTGCCCTGTTTTTCCTTCCATGTAAATAGGCTGTGCCATGGCTTGCAGCTGATTGGTGGAGGCAGCTACCTGGGATTGGCGGCAGCTGTGTACCACCGCCTATTTAAGGGAGCATCATGGCGACGACACCAGAGAGAGAAAGAGAGAGAGACAGAGGGAAGCCAGCAGGCGTTCGCCATCTCTCCTCGCCTCCCAACCTGCCACATTGTGTCTTTTGTTGATGTATAGTTCAGTTTCTAATTGGATGGGTGGACCTTTGAATGTGTTTAGTTTTCTCCTGTTTACTTTAGTTAGGAAGGTAAGTTATTGTTATTCTTTTGGCCTTTATGGTTTGTTAGGTTACCTTTTTTACTTTCCAGACAGGGTTGTTTTGTTTGTTGTTTAGATCTTAGGCCACCCTATAGTTTAGTTACATTATATCTTTGTTTATTTCACTATTATGTGAACCATACACTTGATTGTGTCCAATAAATATATTGGGACCAACACATATGTTTTGTGGCTGCTTGGGGGACGGGGAAGATGGGGCAAGTTATTCCACGTTGTGTTGCGTCCTAGGCACCCCTAGACTGGGGCGTAACACGCCCCCTCAGAGGTAGACCTTCACGAGGGGGACCCCATCATTTCCCTCCACCCACACAGGGATTTTTACCTCTAATTCTGTCAGCTAGTGGAGTCATCTGTTCCTGAACTCAGACGTGTTTGTTTGGGAAAGGCCAACGAGACCACGGGAAAGGGAGATCATCGGATCTGTTTCTGCTGGTTGATTTTCACGGAATAATTCAATCAATTAACAACAAAATGATTATCTGACTGTTTTCTGTCTGATTTGGAGCGATTTTATTGACGATAATGATTATTTTACACTCATGCATCTTAACTTTCTTAACCCTCGTGTTGCCCTCATGTTGTCCTCAAGTTGTCTTCATGTTGTCCTCATGTCCTTATGTTGTCCTCATGTTGCCCTCATGTTGTCCTCATGTTGTCCCCATGTTGTCCCCATGTTGTCCCCATGTTGCCCTCATGTTGTCCTCATGTTGCCCTCATGTTGCCCTCATGTTGTCCTCATGTTGCCCTCATGTTGCCCTCATGTTGTCTTCATGTTGCCCTCATGTTGTCCTCATGTTGCCCTCATGTTGTCCTCATGTTGTCTTCATGTTGCCCTCATGTTGCCCCCATGTTGTCCCCATGTTGCCTTCATGTTGTCCTCATGTTGTCCTATATCAATGTTCTTTTTAATTCCCCAAAATAACATGATTGATTCCACCCAACGCTCTTTGCCAAGTACAAATCTCTACTTTCATTAATTTTGGGGCGTCTTATTCAATTTTATAGCATTGTAAAACAAATGGAAGTGTTTTTGAAATAGTATTGAGTAAAAGTTGACATATTCCAGTCTGTGATTATCATCAACATCCATTCCTTTAATTTTAGTCTCAATAATTCCTAATTTCTGCTTTTCTAACTCAAACATTAGGTATAATTTCCTATAAATGAGGTTTATTGACCATAAATTCCAAAAATAACTGTAAAACTAAAGTTAATAAGTTAGTGTTACGTAGTGTTGAAAACGTCAAAAAAAGTGACGAACATTGAAAAAAAACGTCCAAATTGTTGAAAAAAATGGACAAAAACGTAAGAAAAAGTTAAAAAAAGCGTAAACAAAAGTGTCAATTTTTACATTTTGACGTGAAGACGACACGAGGGTTTAGGATTCGGGTCCTGAATCTTCTTTCCTCTCCTCAGAACCACGGCGGCGACTCGGCCGTCAGCAGCACGGTCGACCACATGATCACCAAAAGGTCAAAGGTCAAGACTGAAGCGGTGGGATTGAGGCCAATGACTCCTTGCTCACCGGTATGAAAATAAATAACCCAACCTACATTAATCTGCATTTATCATTACAGATTCTACTTTATCTGCATTTATTTTTTATACTCTCCTGCATTTAGTAACAGTCTTTGCAGCGTCATTAGTGCAGCAGGACAGTACACCTTCACCGCAACTGTAATATTACACATATTACACATAAACATATTTATTATATCATTTTATCCTTTAAAAAAAACCTGAGCGATGCTGTAAGACATCTACAAAAATATCTGTCACTTTTTAAAGGAAGTGTAGTACATAATTTCAGATGATAAACGGTTATTTTTCTATAACCCTTATGTTGTCCTTGGGTCAAATTGACCCGTTTTCAGTTAATTTATTTATTTATTTATTTTTTTGGTCACAAAAAATGGGCCGTGGAAATAAGCGCTGAAAATGTCAACATTAAAAATATCAAAAAAACTTTGGAAACAAAACACCAAAAACATAAAAAAGCACCCAGAACATTGAAAAAGTGACAAAAATGTGGGAAAAAGCAATAATGTTTTTTTCATGGTTGACGGGAAGACAACACAAGCAATGAAATGATTTATCATATTTGAAATGAAGAGTAGGAGCAATTTCCTTTGGCTGATAAAGAAAAAGACATTTTACAAAGTGGGGACTTTGGTGAAAAATTAGGACTTTATTTGGAAAAGTCAGGAGCATTTTAGGAGAGTCAACACACTTTGGAAAAGTGAGGAAAGTCTTTGGAAAGTCAGGGTGTTTTGGAAAGTAGGGATATTGTTTGGAAAGTCGGGATATTGTTTGGAAAGTCGGGATATTGTTTGGAAAGTCGGGATATTGTTTGGAAAGTCGGGATATTGTTTGGAAAGTCGGGATATTGTTTGTAAAGTCGGGATATTGTTTGGAAAGTCGGGATATTGTTTGGAAAGTTGGGATATTATTTGGAAAATTGGGATATTATTTGGAAAGTTGGGATGGGATATTATTTGGAAAGTTGGGATATTATTTGGAAAGTTGGGATATTGTTTGGAAAGTCAGGATATTGTTTGGAAAGTCGGGATATTGTTTGGAAAGTCGGGATATTATTTGGAAAATTGGGATATTATTTGGATAGTCGGGATATTATTTGGAAAGTCGGGATATTATTTGGATAGTCGGGGTATTATTTGGAAAGTTGGGATGGGATATTATTTGGAAAGTCGGGATATTGTTTGGAAAGTCGGGATATTGTTTGGAAAGTCGGGATATTATTTGGAAAGTTTGGATATTATTGGAAAGTAGGATATTATTTGCAAAGTTGGGATATTATTTGGAAAGTCAGGATATTATTTGCAAAGTTGGGATATTATTTGGAAAGTCGGGATATTATTTGGATAGTCGGGATATTATTGGGAAAGTCGGGATATTATTTGGAAAGTAGGGATATTATTTGGAAAGTAGGGATATTATTTGGAAAGTAGGGATATTATTTGAATAGTTGGGATATTATTTGGAAAGTCGGGATATTATTTGGAAAGTCGGGATATTATTGGGAAAGTCGGGATATTATTTGGAAAGTCGGGATATTATTTGGATAGTTGGGATATTATTTGGAAAGTCGGGATATTATTTGGAAAATTGGGATATTTGGAAAGTAGGGATATTATTTGGAAAGTTGGGATATTATTTGGAAAATTGGGATATTATTTGGAAAGTCGGGATATTATTTGGAAAATTGGGATATTTAGAAAGTTGGGATATTATTTGGAAAGTCGGGATATTATTTGGAAAGTCGGGATATTATTTGGAAAATTGGGATATTTAGAAAGTTGGGATATTATTTGGAAAGTTGGGATATTATTTGGAAAGTCGGGATATTATTTGGAAAGTCGGGATATTATTTGGAAAGTCGGGATATTATTTGGAAAGTCGGGATATTATTTGGAAAGTCGGGATATTATTTGGAAAATTGGGATATTATTTGGAAAATTGGGATATTATTTGGAAAGTCGGGATATTATTTGGAAAATTGGGATATTTAGAAAGTTGGGATATTATTTGGAAAGTCGGGATATTATTTGGAAAGTCGGGATATTATTTGGGAAGAGCGGACTTTTTTGGAAAGTTGTATGGACATTACTTGAAATAAAGACATTTTTGGAAAATCAGGCTATTTGAAAGCAGTTGGAAAGTCAAAACATTGTTCAAAGAAAGTACAGTTTTAATATACATTTTAATAATTCAAATCATTTTGTAAAGTCAGGACTTTTTTGTGAAAGAGAGGATTTTGTTTGGAAAGATGATATTTTGAAAAGTGAGGACACTTTTAAATAGTCAGGTTGTTTATGAAAGTTTTTCTTTAAAGATTTTGGAAAGTCTAAACCATTGTCTAGAGCAGGGGTTCTTCAACGTTTTCCAGGCCAAGGACCCCCAAACTGATGGCGAGATGGAGCGGGGACCCCCTAATTATATATATTGTATAAAATTGTGTTATATCAAACTGGTCCTATAGTGCCATGTGTAAATGTACCTTGTTATTGTGCATTCAATTACTAAGATACTCAAATAATACACAAGTTCATATATTCATGTTTCATGGGGGGAATATAAAAAAAAGTCTAATCAACCAAAACTTTCGCGACCCCCATGCAGTACCTCCGCGGACCCCCTAGGGGTCGCGGACCCCCTGTTGAAGACCCCTGGTCTAGAGCACATGTGTCAAACTCAAGGCCCGCGGGCCAAATCCGGCCCCTTGCTAATTTTGATCTGGCCCCTTTATACATTTAAGTTATATACACACCTACTTTGTCACTTTTCACGTTTTTATTTTTATTTTTTTTAACCTTTTTTATGCTTTTTTCCAAATCTTTTGGCATTTCTTTTGACATTTTTGCTTGAGTGAGAAGGCTATATGAGACATGCAATAATACAGTCAAAGATATTTGACTTTTCCCATGACATAAAAGCAATAAACTCTAAATCTGGCCCTTGATGTGATTCTCATTTTCTAGTGTGGCCCTTGGGGAAGTCAAGTTTGACACCCTTGGTCTAGAGAAAGGACAGTTTTGATATTTTGGTGATTCGATTAGTTTTGTAAAGTCGGACACTTTTGGATAATGAGGACATTTTAAAAAGTGATGACCTCCCGTTTGTCTCTTCTCACGACTCCTCCTCTGCATCCTGATCCATGGCGGGACTCGCGGCCCCTGGGGGCCGCATCCTCCCGTGACCCTCTTGTAAAAAGGCGTCCGGGACAAAGAAAAACTTCCCATGATAAGAGCTTTGCATCCATTCGTGGCTCCGCTCCTCTCTCCCGCTCCCTGGCCACTGTAAACTGTGCCAGAGCACTTCGTTTCCATGAAATATTGGCCGGGCTTTATTGTCATCTGAGGAGCTTTTTTCTCTCTCTCTCTTTTGACAAATTTGCGGCTCCTCTCCGATAGCGAGGCAGGTTTGGGCTTGATGCATGGGGACGGCGGTGCACGCAGTCGTCTTGGGGCCACCAGAATTGATGAAGATAGTGTGCGTGGGGCAGAGACAAACATGCTGCAGTCAGCACGTTGTGTGTGTGTGTGTGTGTGTGTGTGTGTGTGTGTGTGTGTGTGTTGGTGGAGGCGTACAGGAAGCCGGGTGGGACTAGCTGTGTGTCGGTTTCTGCATGTGTGCTCTTGTACAGATCTTCTGAGTTTGAGACACTGAGCCTGAGGTTTTTCTGTCAGTAAAATGGACTTTATGGAAAAGTAAGGAATTTATACAATATTTTTTTTTAGAGGTTGAGGACCTTTTTGGACTGTTGGGATAACATAAATGTAGACTTTTTGGCAAACTGAGGACATTTTCTAGAAAGTCAGAATATTTTTGAATAATGTAGTTTCCCTAAAATGTGGAAAGGTAAGCACATTTTTAAATGTGAGGACATTTTTGTGAAAGCAAAAACATTTTTTTGAAGCTGTGAGAGACATTTTGGAAACTTGGGGAATCATTTAGCAATGTGAGGCCATTTCTTCTGCTCTTCATTTTCTAAATGGCATTTTGAGGGTTAAGATTCGACCACAATCAGCAGCAGGTTGAGTTATATTCACCTCTGAGGTTTTGCAGTAATGGAGCTAATACATTTTTAGGCAGATATGTAGTTAAAGCAAAACTGTTGCCCCCTGTTAAAGAAGTGTCCCGACCTGCAGTGTGACTTTGAGACCTGCCTAATTACAAGGGAACCAGGAGCTGTAAACACACATCACGTGTGTGTGTGTGTTTGTGGTGGACGTTGTCAAAACAAACCTTATCCAACCTCTTTAACTTCAGGTCAGCATGATGGACTTCAATCTGTAATTTTCTGTGTCTGGTTATATCAGGTAAAGCATATGAACAAACAGCTGCATACGACTCCTAACATCCGCTGTAAACTGTTCCACATGTGCCTGGTGCAAACACGCCCTTAGAAGTAGAAAAGTGTATGCAATTCCTTGTTGTAATATTTAGGAAATGTTTGGGTTCTCCACAGAACCATCACGGCAGCTTTTTGGACTTGAAGGATGACATGGATCGGGACGATTGTAAGCAGGAGCCCGAGGCTGTCTACGAAACCAACTGCCACTGGGAAGGCTGCAGCAAGGAGTACGACACCCAGGACCAGCTAGTCCATGTAAGCGTCTGTCTGTCTACGACTGCTTAAAACACACAAACACAAACACACACTACCAGATAAAACCTCGCGACGGTCTCCTGCTCAACTTTCATGACTGCACAGACACTAGAAGAGACAGTTTACGAGTTTATCAGCATGCAATAGATACATTATTCAGGTGTCTGATAACATGAAGCTTGTCTTTGACTCTCTAAAATTTCTGTTGCACGGTAATTACGGTATATACGGTATTTAGCTTTTCCTACATGATACAGCTCAGAGTGCACATGTCTCACAGAAAGTGCATATTAAAATGAGCTAAGTAAGTAAGTAAGAAACATGTTGCTTCATAACTCTGCACTGGGAAAATATTCCCTGCATCACAGCTTTCTGATCCTTCTTTTTGCATATTTTGTGTTAGACAGCCTCTCTTAATTCTCATCAGGAACTTCAAGAACATAAATCAAGCACCTATGAATTGCACATTTGCCAATGCAAGGATAACCTTAACTTGAGATCCATAACCTTTTCTAGTAAGCGGACCGTGAGTAAAGATTACGTCCTAAAACTACACTACCAAAAGTCCAGACTAAACTCGGAGCAGACACTTGATACCTGGGAACCGATGCTCCATTTACATTTAATTCCTGTAGATGCACGTTTTGAGTCTGAGTGTCTCTCCATCACAACAAGCAGGGTCTTGGTTAAAAGAGGTCTTAAGCATTCCACACTTCCAGTGAAGCAAAGAGAGAAAAGACGGCGCGGGGTGAGGGGATTAGTGAGGCTGAGGGCTCTTAAAGCTGCTATGTGTGGCATCTTTAAACATCAGCGTTGCATTGTCTGTGGTCCAGATAACTGCCAGCAGTAATGTTACTGTGCTACTGTTTTCTCCAAATCAAGACCTCATTTCACATAAACTCCATTACTTCCTTTCCTCTCCTTGGCAGAGCTCCACTAGGCTTTTCTGTAGATTTAGGATAAACATATAAGGAATCACAGATCACCAGGAGCCCTGAAAGATTTATCTGGAAGAACAGCACATTGCAACGTGATGCAAAATACAGAGTAGAGGAAGATAGAGCTGCAAAGATCGCCAGCTATTTTGATTATTGAATAAATAAGTTTGAGTCTTTATTTTTATAATAAAAAAAAAGTGACAATTCTCTGATTCTAGCTTCTTAAATGTGAATATTTTCTAGTTTCTTCTCTCCTCTCTGACAGTAAACTGGATATATTTTGAGTTGTGGACAAAACAAGACATTTGAAGACGTCATTTTGGGCTTTGGGAAACACTGATCAACATATTTCACAGTTTTCTTACATTTTAGACCAAACAACTAATTTATTAATCCAGAAAAACATGGTTAGTTGCCCTAGAAAGTGTCAGGTTTCCAGGTCTGGAAGCATGGTCCCTGTGCTCACTATATAGCCGGAGCTGGCTATTTCTCACTAAGAAAAGGAGAGGTGTTGGTTGGTTTGATGTTTGACTTTGGACCGTTTACAGTCTTGAAAAGAAAGCACATATTGTCTGACATGATAAGACAATACTTCAAAAGAAACCTGAATATACTTCAAGAAAAATCATATCATCTTTGTCTGTAATTGAGTCCTAAAAACAAAGAAAGAGAGAATCATTATTATTATAACTATAATTAATTAGCCTGACTTTACAAATGTCTAATGTCTAAGAAAATATAACCAATGTCTCTGAGATTTTTTACGTTATGGGAGAATGTTTGAGTTTCACTCTGGAAGCTGCTTTCCTCGGGTCTGATATCCAGAATATACTCGGCCCTAATTAGTGAGACTGGAACAGTCTCCTCTGCTGCAGCCTCCCTTTGAGATTTATGCTGATAAGATGGATTTCTACTGAAAAACCTCGCCGAGAACAGCATGAGAGCCTCTTAGTGGACAACTCTCTCCAGAAAACCTCTCACTTCTCTGTGTGTGTGTGTGTGTGTGTGTGTGTGTGTGTGTGTGTGTGTTGTATCTGTCCCACAGCACATCAATAATGACCACATCCACGGAGAGAAGAAGGAGTTCGTGTGCCGCTGGGAGGACTGTTCGCGGGAGCAGAAGCCCTTCAAAGCTCAGTACATGCTGGTGGTTCACATGCGCCGACACACGGGGGAGAAACCACACAAGTGCACGGTGGGTAACGGATGGCCTCGGCGCCCTCACGGGCCCCCGGAGGGCGGGCGGCAGCTCACGCTCTCTAAACACCGAGCGTTTCTGCACACACACGGCTGTTTTTTTTTTACATATGTAGGTAAAACACATACACACACATACACACACCTCTGGGATGGCAGGATAGAAGATTTCTTCCTTCTTTCTACTCATTGCACATAAAATAAATACATTAATCTCACAAGACTTCTTTCATCAACTGGTTTGGTTTGTAAAAATGTCAATTTGAAGAATTAAAATACTCGTATGACATTACAATTAAAGAGTACTTCACCGAAAGGATCCAATAGCAAAGCATTGTCAATAGATTTAACAGCAATAGCTAGTTTAGAAACGTCAATTAAAGATTAAAACCTGAATAATCTTAAATCCATAGATTCACGAAGCAAAATAAGAAGTAATGCAGATTATTTTCTGGATTAATTGAATATTTTGTCAGAAAAATGTATTGTAATTTTGCTTTGTGCTTATTAATGACCCTTTTACTGGTAGTCAGGAACAACATGTGCTATTTTGTCCCTCAAAAGTTATATAATCTCACTTGGTTACCTTTTCTACATGATTTTAAGTTGAGATGCTGATAGTTAGGATAAAAAGGTCTGCCTGGCTTCTTTTCAGTTCGAGGGCTGCTCCAAGGCCTACTCCCGTCTCGAAAACCTCAAAACCCATCTGCGCTCGCACACGGGAGAGAAACCATACGTCTGCGAGCACGAAGGATGCAACAAAGCCTTCTCCAACGCCTCGGACCGAGCCAAGCACCAGAACCGGACGCACTCCAACGAGGTAAGATCACGTCCCACAGACTCTCTAGTAGAGACCTTCTCCATAAATCTGTATTTGAAAATCAACACTTTTGTTGACGCTTTCTATCGATGTTTTTTAACTTTTTCTAAAGTTTTGTCCCGTTTTTCAACACTTTTGACGTTTTTTTTTCAATGTTTAGCCCTTTTGACGTTTTCACTACTATGTAACACTAACTTATTATTTAGTTTTATGTAAAAAAAAAAAAATAACGTGACCAAAATGTCAAAAAAATGAGACAAAAAAAAAAAAAAAGCTTTTCAAATTTGGAAAAACACCCAAAAATTTCAAAAGGTTCAGAAAGAGTCGACGAACGTTGAAAAAAATTACAAAAACATCGGGGGGAAGACACAAAATTGTCAAAAAAGACGACAATAACCTTGATATAAAAGGTTTTTTTATTTGAATTTTGACTGAAAAACAAAAAAATCAACACTTTTGTTACGCTTTTTATCAATGTTCAACTTTTTCTTACGTTTTTGTCTCTTTTTTCAACACTTTTGATGCTTTTTTTCAATGTTTATCCCATTTTTTGACGTTTTCACCACTACGTAACACTAACTTATTAACTTTAGTTTTACAGTTATTTTTGGTATTTATGGTCAATAAACCTCATTTATAGGAAATTATACCTAATGTTTGAGTTAGAAAAGCAGAAATTAGGAATTATTGAGACTAAAATTAAAGGAATGGATGTTGATGATAATCACAGACTGGAATATGTCAACTTTTACTCAATACTATTTCAAAAACACTTCCATTTGTTTTACAATGCTATAAAATTGAATAAGACGCCCCAAAATTAATGAAAGTAGAGATTTGTACTTGGCAAAGAGCGTTGGGTGGAATCAATCATGTTATTTTGGGGAATTAAAAAGAACATTGATATAGGAAAACGGGTCAATTTGACACTGTATAGAGCGACAGGACTTTACATTCATCTGTGGCCCAAATTTCCCAAATTTCCTTTGTGTCCAGATTGTTCCAGACATAATTCCCCTCCTGTTTGGTTTCCAGTCCCAGGTGTGGAAGCCTAAATCTGTGTGTTGTTTTAGTGTGTCTGCAGACGTTTGTGATTAAATAACGAGGTGTAGACATAATGAGCACGACAGCCCACAATGCATTAGGGAGAACCATGCTCCTCACCCCCCCACCTTCCTCCTCTTCTAATCCTGGGACCACCTGCAGACACCGAATAGAAAATGAAACCCGTTGCCTCGCTACTTATCCATCAGTGGCACTGCAGAATGGGCGTGAACACGCTCACTGAGGTCTCTCATGCCACACAGATTTATTTTTACAGACATTTACTGGACGCAGAGCAACTCTAACTCAGTTTAATGTAAACAATACCTTCAATGATGATGATGGATGATGAATGATCAATGATTCAATGGTTCACAATAAATTTGAGCTGAAAATAAGGACAAAAAAAATGCATTGATGCACAAAATTAATAACCAACCACGGATGTTTTAAAGCCATTAAAGTAGGATATATGTGAGGTTTGTTTGTAGGAAAGTACTACCAAGTCAGAAATATTCAAATCCTTCAAAACCAAAAGATCTTCTCATGTCCGTCCTTTTTAATTTAAGCTGGTAATGTTTATTTCAACATGTAGCTCACAAAGCTACAAATATACATAGAAATTGACACAGTTAACCAGGGCTGTAGGCAAGACCACCTTAGTCGAGTCCAAGACAAGTCCAAGACCAGGACTAGTCGAGTCCAAGACAAGGCCAAGTCCAAAGAGGTTAGAGTCCAAGACAAGACCGAGTCCAAAAAGGTTAGAGTTCAAGACAAGACCGAATCCAAAAAGGTTAGAGTCCAAGACAAGACCGAGTCCAAAAAGGTTAGAGTCCAAGACAAGACCGAGTCCAAAAAGGTTTGAGTCCAAGACAAGACCGAGTCCAAAAAGGTTAGAGTCCAAGACAAGACCGAGTCCAAAAAGGTTAGAGTCCAAGACAAGACCGAGACCAAAAAGGTTAGAGCCCAAGACAAGACCGAGTCCAAAAAGGTTAGAGTCCAAGACAAGACCGAGTCCAAAAAGGTTAGAGTCCAAGACAAGACCGAGTCCAAAAAGGTTAGAGTCCAAGACAAGACCGAATCCAAAAAGGTTAGAGTCCAAGACAAGACCGAGTCCAAAAAGGTTTGAGTCCAAGACAAGACCGAGTCCAAAAAGGTTAGAGTCCAAGACAAGACCGAGTCCAAAAAGGTTAGAGTCCAAGACAAGACCGAGTCCAAAAAGGTTTGAGTCCAAGACAAGACCGAGTCCAAAAAGGTTCGAGTCCAAGACAAGACAGAGTCCAAAAAGGTTAGAGTCCAAGACAAGACCGAGTCCAAAAAGGTTTGAGTCCAAGACAAGACAGAGTCCAAAAAGGTTAGAGTCCAAGACAAGGCCAAGTCCAAGGAGATTCGAGTCCAAGACAAGACCGAGTCCAAAAAGGTTAGAGTCCAAGACAAGACCGAGTCCAAAAAGGTTTGAGTCCAAGACAAGACCGAGTCCAAAAAGGTTTGAGTCCAAGACAAGACCGAGTCCAAAAAGGTTCGAGTCCAAGACAAGACAGAGTCCAAAAAGGTTAGAGTCCAAGACAAGACCGAGTCCAAAAAGGTTTGAGTCCAAGACAAGACAGAGTCCAAAAAGGTTAGAGTCCAAGACAAGGCCAAGTCCAAGGAGATTCGAGTCCAAGACAAGACCGAGTCCAAAAAGGTTTGAGTCCAAGACAAGACCGAGTCCAAAAAGGTTTGAGTCCAAGACAAGACAGAGTCCAAAAAGGTTTGAGTCCGAGTCAAGACCAAGTCCAGACAGAATAAAGGTCTTATGCATGACAGTATCAAGACAATCATTTTGGGTTTCACTTTCTCTCCAATATTATTATCAACATAATAAAGACACCTGGACTCGGTCCAGACCAGAAGCCATATTGGGCAAGACCAGTGGCCGAGACCGAGACAAGTCCGAGTCCAAATACTAGCGAGTCCGAGACAAGTCCGAGATCATAGAAAAACGGTCTCGAGTCCAAGACCGGACTCGAGTACTACAGCCCTGCCGTTAACTCTCTGCATGGTATTTATGAGCATTTAAATCAGTATCTGTGTGTGTTTATCTGTAGAAACCCTATGTATGTAAGATCCCGGGCTGTACCAAGCGCTACACAGACCCCAGCTCTCTCAGGAAGCACGTGAAGACGGTCCACGGCCCAGAGGCCCACGTCACAAAAAAGCAGCGCAGCGACCTCCCGCCGAGGCCGCCGGCGCCCAGGGAGAACGGCGAGAACGAGGCCGGCACCATAGACAGAAACCAGAGAGGGGACAGGATTTCAGACAACAGCTCCCCCAGAGGTGTGGAGGACTACCTGCACGTCAAATCCATCAAGACGGAAAACTCTGTGGTAAGAAGGCTCAAACAGTCACACATTTCTTTGTACTAACGACTTCCTTTTATTCTAAAAGTCCTAAAAGAGAAATTGAGTCCATCAGTCCTGCAAATAACAGCACACCCTGTTATTCTAACCTTTGCTCTGCTTGCGGCTTGTCTTCATTTCTCTCCCTTTTCTGACTTTCCTTATGGACAGACCTTGCTAAGGTGAGCTCACCTTTGGCTTATTTTCATATATTTCACCATCTAACTTTGCCATCTTTTGCAATTTTACTTCATCCAAAATAAACAGTTTTAATCCAAAATGAGATAATGACAAATCAAAAGCCGGGGAGAAACTTGGATCTTGGATCTGGAAATTACTAATACACAGGTCACTTTCTTGGGTTCAGCATAAGATATCGACCCTTAAAAGCTGACACCTATAACGCTGAAGCTCTTTGTGGGAAACTGCAGGAGCAACATTACATTTTTACCCATTAAAAGGATAAAATCAGGTTTACTTTCTTGCAGACACTGTAAACTATTTTGGAGTCAAACTATCCTCGAATAAACTCACGTCTTCATTTTATCATCAGCTGCACCAGGATTTTATAAAACTTTATAAAGAATACATAATCATGTTTTATCATTTGTATTGATTTGTTTGTTTTTTTATTAAATAGACAATCAGTTGCATGCCATCTACGACGCAGTGTACGTCCCTTTTCCTTTTACACCAACAGTGGAGTCCTATCAAACAAACCTGATGAAAGCACCTCCTCGATTAATATTCAAACTTTGGGAATTGGTTTTGGTGCTCTGTGCAAACAGAGACAACTCTCACGCTATCACACTTTCAACTGTGAATACATTACAGTCTGCGATGAAACCAAGGCTGATCAGGGCCAATTCAGGGAGATAAATGTATATAATATATAATATATACAGTATATAATATAGGATTTGTAATATAATGTATAACCGTTATAGTCCTAAGAAAAGACATCATTTCAAACCATATATTACAAATTAACTCCATTTGCACAAGCTAAGTGAGTGAGATAATATCAGGGCTGTAGTCAAGACCACCTTAGTCGACTCCAAGACAAGTCCAAGACCAGGACTAGTCAAGTCCAAGTCAAGACCGAGTCCAAAGTGGTTCGAGTCCAAGACAAGACAGAGTCCAAAGAGGTTTGAGTCAAAGACAAGACCAGGACTAGTCAAGTCCAAGTCAAGACCGAGTCCAAAAAGGTTCGAGTCCAAGACAAGACAGAGTCCAAAAAGGTTTGAGTCCGAGTCAAGACCGAGTCCAGGACAGAATAAAGGTCTTATGCATGACAGTATCAAGACAATCATTTTGGGTTTCACTTTCCCTCCAATATTATTATCAACATAATAAAGACACCTGGACTCAGTCCAGACCAAATGCCATATTGGGCAAGACCAGTGGCCGAGACCGAGACAAGTCCGAGTCCAAATACTAGCGAGTCCGAGACAAGTCCAAGACCATAGAAAAACGGTCTCAAGTCCGGACTCGAGTACTACAGCCCTGGATAATATTGATATAAATAAATGATATAATATTAAAAAAATGAAAGATTGTGTACTGTAGATGAAAGAAAGGAAATCCCAAAAGGTTTTTACTGTAAATCTAACTGAAACAAGCCGGTGTGACATGCTCCCCTAAATGTTCAGAAAGAGTTTACTTTTTGGAGAAGCATAATCACATTTTGTGATGATTACTTGGACACTCTGGCTCGTGCTCATGCAGCCTTTCATCCTGCCCATTTCCAATTCACAGACAGACTGAGACAGTCTGTAATCTGTGGTGCACCCCCACCTCTTCACCCCATCCCCCCCAAAAACAGTCATTATTTACAATTAAGCTGGGGGAGGATAAAAGATTCAATGATTCACTGTTCTTCGTGCCATGTTAACCACCGCTCCACTTCTGTGAGGAAAAACTGTTTTTTTTTAGATCAAACGTCCTGCTTCACTTATGCTCTTTTTGGTCTACTCTTTCTTTCCTTTTGCTCTTTCCATCCATCCATCCATCCCTCCTTCTAGATGCATCAGCCCAGCCCTGGTGGTCAGTCATCATGTAGCAGCGAACCATCACCACTTGGCAGTGCCACCAACAATGACAGTGGAGTAGAAATGGCGGCGCACAGCGGGGAAAGCCTGGGGGACCTCAGCACCTTGGATGACCTGCCCTTTGTGGAGTCCTTGGGCTGTGAAGATTCGACCGGCGGGGTCGCGGTGGTGGGTCTCCACATCCGAAAGCAGTTTGGCACCAGCCGGCGCATGGAGTATTTAAAGAAGGAGAAGCTGAAGACAGTGAGGGACTCGTGTCAATGGGCCAGCAACCCAA
Organism: Etheostoma nigrum; assembly: GCA_029931835.1. Lineage (NCBI taxonomy): Eukaryota > Metazoa > Chordata > Actinopteri > Perciformes > Percidae > Etheostoma > Etheostoma nigrum. The sequence continues at coordinate 14,869,697 of CM057260.1, forward strand.
CTCCCCTGGTCCTTGGCACCAAGCTACCACCCATACCAGCAGGCGGTGAGTAGAAAAGCAGGATACAGTACTGAGGATATTTATGGTCAGATTAAAGATGAACTCCACAACAAGCTCCCCATATTCATTCTCCTTTTAGCTGTGGTTTGGTCTGCAGTTACTCCTGTGAAAAATATCTAAATCTTAAAGGAGACCTATTATATGTATTTGCTTTTGTCATATCTATATGGTTCCAATGTTGGATGTTCATGTTAAACATGGCCAAAGCTTCAAATAATGACGTAAAGGTATTTAAAAGAAATCCTTGTTTTTTATTTTTGGTTATCTGCTCTTTGGGAGGGGGTCTTCAAGAGACAGGTGCCCCAACAGAGTATTTCAGACTGAGGGTGAATACAGATGCAGCAGCCATGGGCAGTATGACAAAAATAAAGTGTTTTTTGAAACATTAAAAGCATGTCCACATGATCTTGTAGAAACACAAAATACAAGCATGAACTTGAAAACGTAATATAATAGGTATCCTTTAAGCTGTGAGATGTTCCACTTTGTCCACCAGCTACTGTAGTTGCTAATGTGAATTTGACTGTCTGCCGGTTGTAGATTTGGTTTATAAGATTTCAGATTTATCGGGTGTTCAGACTCCAAAGAGCTGCCAAGTTGGTGAGAATTCAAGTGTCTAACATTTTTATCTGTTCATTCACAGGGTCCTTCCTGGAGAGTCCAAGTATGGGTGGTGGTCTGGTGTCCTTCCCTGGTTCCGGCTTTGGTGATCTGAGCTCTGGTAAAATGACTCTGCTGGAAAACCTTTCAGAGCGCCGTGACAGCACCTCCAGCACCCTGAGCTCAGTTTACACCCTCAGCCGCCGCTCCTCCGGCATCTCCCCTTGCTACTCTAGCCGGCGCTCAAGCCAGGCCTCGCAGTTCGGTGCCAACCGCCCCAGCAACCTTAGCTCGGCCGACTCCTACGACCCCATCTCTGCTGACATGTCCCGGCGCTCCAGTCAGGCCAGCCAGTGTGGGGGAGGCAGCGGAGGAGCAGGAGGGTATGGAGGCGGCCTACCCAGCCCTCTCAGCCTGACCCCAGCGCAGCACTACCACCTCAAGGCAAAATACGCTGCCGCCACTGGAGGAGCACCGCCTACGCCTCTTCCATACATGGACAGAATGGGTCTGAAGGCACACACAGCACAGTATGGGGACTCCTCCACCACCACCAACAAAGGCCTGCACTCCAGGCAGTATAGCAGCTGCACCACACGGAGCCTGATGCCCCATGAGGTCCCATCTAATATCCCCCGCCGAGCAAGTGACCCCGTGAGACGCGTTGCTATAGATTATTTCAGCCAGCCACAAATGCAGCGCTACAACAGCATGGGTACACTGAGTGGAGAGCAGCCCCATCCGCTTCCTGCAAGACATAGCCGACTTTCATCACAGCAAGGTTGCCTACGACCGGATGGTAGTCCCCACCTCTACCCTTACAGCCTGCGACCACCCAGCATTTCGGAGAACGTCACGATGGGGATAATACCGAGTGAAATCCCTGAAGAAGACTTGATGCTGCCTGACCTCAGTGACCCAATCAACAGAGTGTCACAAAATCAACAAGATTCCCAAGGAGACCCCAATCTCCAGCAGCAGTCGTACTATCAGAGAAGGACGGCCGCTGTGAATCAGGTTTTGTCCACTTCCAGCATGAGTCCAGGGCAGCAACGTCAGATGTGTCCATCTTCACCAAGGGATAGTAAGGCCAACTTACTCGCTCAGTGGAACAAAGTCTCTTTGGGACACATTGATGCCAGCCAGCTGTGCTCCAAACTCCAGGTCCGAGGGAACCTGGCTGTCCTCCAACAAAACCAGAACTTTGGATCTTTTCACAACAATCTCAGCTCCAACCAGCAGATGGTTCCAAACCTTGTTAACACAATGCAGCAAGGATGCAAACATCTTAATACTGAACCAGGAGCAAACTGCTTCCAGCAACAAAGATTACAGCAGTCGTCAAATCTCAATGAAGCACTTAGCGCTCAGTGCAGGTTCAACAAAGGCTTTAGTCCTTGTGATAAGAACGGTAACACCACTTATCTACCATGTAACAACACAACAGCAGTCAATGGGAGCATGCTAAGCCCCACATGCAAACAGGAGCCAGTTGACATGGACACTGTTGACATGCACTTTGCTGATGCTGGATTTCAGCCTGTGCAAGTTAAAATTGAGGACTGTGGTAAATCAATCATGATGTCAGATCAGCCGAAATGTCACATGACCCCCCAAAATTCCTTGCAAACTGTGAATCAGAGCCATTTCCAGCCAATGCCACCAACAGAGCCTAAATCTCTAAACAAGCATATTTCAGGGCCAAAAGTGACAAACCAAACAAGGCACCCAAGTATTGCTAACGTGGATGTTGCTTCCGCGTTACCCACTGGTGGAGTTTTAGGACTTCATTGCAGCAACAACTCTGATGACAATGCCCTGTACTACACAGGGCAGATTCAAGTATTTTGTGTTTCTCCTGCGGTGAATGTACTTCCTTCTGAAAACAATGCAGTGTCTCCCAGTCCAGGCGACACACAGGCATCTAGGACTGTAAACTGTAATGCAGCACTGGAGCAGGCGCAGATAGACTTTGATAGCATGCTGGACGATGGGGATCACTCCAGCCTCATGTTGGGAACCCTGAGTCCAGGTCTGCTCCAGAGCTTGTCCCAGAGCTCCTCTCGCCTGACAACGCCAAGGAACTCGGTGACGTTGCCCTCGGTGCCGGCGGGGACAGGCAACATGGCCATCGGGGACATGAGCTCGTTGCTGACTGCTCTGGCAGAAGAAAGCAAGTTCCTCAACTCGATGTCGTAACAAATGATTTCCCCTCGGCTGAACTTTTAAACTCCTGATGCACAATAGACATTCAAAACTTAAAATTGATGTAATTGTGTGCCAAAAAGCCTCTGCAGTGTGTGACGCTTGTTTTCTTGTACAGTCTCACTTGTTATTTAAAAATGTTAATTTTCTATCTTTTTGAAAAGCCATATCTCTGTTTTTTTTGCTGCCATAGGTGGTAAATGTGATGTAAACAACAGAAATCTTTCAGTTGTTGTACAGGTCTGCAGTAAGATCACTTTATTAAGTGCCTGGCTCAGCCAAAACATATGCATCTTGTGCATATGATTACATTTAAAATGCGTAAAATGCAACCAGGTAATTATCCGATACCTGCATATTTGGAATGTACCATCACCAACAACTTGTTTAACACTGTAAATTACTCGAGCTGAACTATATTCTACAAGTTGCTCGTTTCAGCTCGACAAGCTCAAGTTTCTTTTCTCCATTACAGCATTCCAGGTTTGCAGTCATTGTCCTCAGTTAGCCAGTATTTGATTGCTGCGGAGATTAACTGTGACCTCTGTCAGTGTTGGGCATCAAAGGCTTGATTTGTGACTGAATTATTATGAACCCATGCATAAATCGGTTGTGCTCTCGCAGCGAGAATCAAGCTTTTTTCCTTTTGTACATTGTCGTACCAGTTTGCTGAGCTGGTTAAATGTAAATATCATTTGTACATTTTTAAGAAATACAATATTGACATTGATTTTTTTAAACAAATACTGTTTGTGTTGTTCTTCGGGCAGATGTTTTTGGGAGTTTGTCCAGAATAAGATCTGATAAAATATGTTGAGTTTCCTGTAATAATCATTCATATGACCCTTTGGTTAAGGTTTGGTTAGCTGTGGACAACTAAACTACTTGGTTTGGGTTACAAAACAACTATGTTGTCATCATGCTTTAAAGAAAAACTACTTGGTTAAGCTTAGGGAACGATCTTATAATAGAATAAATAAATAGAATAAAGTCAGCATTGACTGTTGGTAGGAAATAATGATGATCAGTCAATGATTTATCAAGCAGAAATACACACATGTGATAGTTCCAGCTTCTAAATTGCGAGGATTTGCTGCTTTTTTCTATTTACACATTATAATAAACTGAATATCTTTAGGCTTTAGACGGTTGCTCGGACAAAACAAGAGATGTAATGACTTCACTTGAGCTCTAGAAATATTGTAACAGCATTGGAATCACCAGATGAATCAATTATGGAAAATATTGTTATTTGCAACTCCATAAATGTCTTATTTAGACATTTAAACAAATGGATGTCATTTTTCTTGGAGAGAAAGTCTTTCAATTAAATTAACTATATTATATCCAATAGCTTTATGTACACAAAATCAAATCTACAGGCTGTGGAAGCGCTGCCTAAAACACACAGAGACAAGTAACTCGGTTGTAAACTATAAGCCTTGCTCTGTTTCCCCACATGTGCCATCCTCTCTTGCTTCTTGCTTCTAATTATTCTTCATCAGTCTGTCCCTTGATTGCCTCCTGTAGAAGAAGAAGTGTTGATCGCTTCAATAATTCAACAACAAAACTTTAGCCTTTGAAGCCACGTTGCTGCGCTTTCCTCAAACCTTTTCTTGTTGGATGTCAGACTGAGGCGTTGCGCTTTCTTAAGACGTTGCACGACCTCTTTGAAATAACTTCCCCTGACCTCTTCTTACCTCGCCGGCATGAGCAGGCTTGACATAATGTAAATCCTTACTCACAAGCTGATGAAAAAGGACGCTAACGGGAGGGGAAAAGGCTAGACTCTGCTGCTGCTGCTGCTGCAGTTAGCCCGTGTGTACTTCAATATTAGCTCTGACAGAGCGGCCCAGAGGACACAGCTGCTGAAACCACATAAAACCAAGCAGCTGAGAGGAGCGAGGGCTTCCTGGGACGCAGAGCCGAGCATTAGCAAGAGGAACAAATGATTTTAGTCTGTCAGGGAATTCAGCCGAGGATACGTTTGATCTGGAGTTCGTGATTGCTTTTGCCACTGGAATTCCTTATTCTCTCAGAGATGTGAAGTGGGAGAGAAAATAGCCCCGGGCTGTGATATTCAACCAGGCCCCCGAACAAGAGGTGGAGACAAGACTTGCAAAGATTGCATTACCAGCACCTTCATTTATTGATGGAGATAACGCGGGGAGAAAGACGGGTTTCAGCGCTCTGCCAATAAACTCATGGATCAGAAATTGGACTGTAGTACGTTATAAAATACCTGATTTTAATCATACAAACGTGATGTAAGTAAACCCAAAGAAGGGGATTTGGAGGGATGTTTTGCAGCAGACAGCTTCTTTTTTTTTTTAATTTGGAAAGCAAGTTAAATATAATTCATATTAGGTATTTACTGTCACTCAAGCTTGTGTCAGGTATTTAGTAAAATAAGAATTAGAAGAGCTCAGAGGCTCTTTTCCTCCTTGTAAGCGTATTGGAGTCAAGTCAATTTTATCTATATATAAATTACAAATTTGCCTTTAAACGGCTTTACAATCAGTACAACATAGAACAGCCTCGGTCCTTAGACCATGCAGCTGTTTAATTCCTATAGTTTCATTGTTTAAGCTGATTTTTAAATCAATGCCCTGCAGGAATTCTCTGATTTTAGTTTTAGTTTCTGAGTTCCATCATGCAATGAGATCCTAGACATCTGTATTAATCAAATGTATGACATTTATCAAAACCCACTGGTTACCATTGGGAAATGCAACATTTATTCCACATACCTCCTCCTGGGGAAGTCTGGGAAACAGTCTCCTGGGACAAAAAGATCCCTAAGAAATGGCAGCAGCTAATGCATCACGCCCAAAAACCTTTATTTATGCAGGTAAGTCGAGTGAGACGACCTGCCACATTCACACAGTTACACATCCATCGCTGGAAGATGATTTTTAGAATTTCTTTACAGTATCTTTTGTGGAAAATATGTTGCAAATGTATCACAGAAATACATTATGTTGGTTGAAGTCATATTAAGTGATGAAGCAGACGGAAAGTAAAGAGTGGGGGGGTCCTGGGGGCCCCCGGTTGAGGAGAAGACCATGTTCAAGACCAATCAAGTAGAGTTGCAACTAACGATTATCTTCATTGTTGAATAATCTGTTAATAATTCTCAATTAATGGATTATTATTTAATCTATAAAAAGGTCAGAAAGTGTGGATCAGTGTTTCCCAAAACGGCGTCCTCAAATCAAAAATATTCAGTTTTCTGTCACAGAGGAGACAAGAAACTAGAAAAACAGACTAATCGATTACCAAAATAGTTGGAAATTAAATTGATTAATCTTTGCAGCTCTACAATCAAGGACCTTTGTTGCACAACTTTCCCATAATCTATTAATTAAAAGGATTTAATAAAGGCCTCAAAGTGCCAAATAAATAACCAAAAACAAAGGTTTGAGACTGGGATGTGAACCAATGCTGCATCCAGTTTCTGATTAGCTCATCTGTAGTAGATCTAGCAAAAATAACAAGACTTTAATCAAGAAATCTGAATTCACAGACCACCACTTCGATCCACAGTCGCTTCATTGAGGATCGTCTGACTTTCTCTGAATTTTAACATGAATGCAAGATTAAGTTATATAATAAAGTTAAGAGTCATCTCCATTTAGGTTGGCGGTGGGTTTTTATGACCTGAACTCACTAAGGGGGCAGTAAACAGGCCGGTCTGCTGAGAGTTTAGAGGGCCAGGAGGACTGGGTTTTACATTCTCCTGCTTCTCTCGGGGCTCCTGAGTTACCGAGAGACTCTTTATGAGCAACACGCTTTTCAAAACACTCGGACCAAACCCAATGCAAACACACCCTCAAAGTACAGAATCCCATTAATTAAATCTTGACATGAGAAATTAAATCAAGGTGGACATCTTTGAAGCTAAGAGCGACTTACATTTTCCAGTCCAGCTTAAGATGCCTGTGGCTGATTGGTCGACCAGCAGCAGGAAGGCAGGAAGGCAGGAAGGCAGTGGAAGCTGAAAAATCCATCAATGAGAGAAAAAAAGCATTAGGTCATGCACCTATACCGACCCTCAAGGCCTGTTGCATGCTCTGCTTTGGCACACACACACACACACACACACACCTCACAAACACTTGATGTCCATTCCAGTTCCCAGCCTGCTAGGGCAAAAGATTGAGGACCGAAACCAGCTAGTGTCTCGTCATTTTCCAGTCTAAAAGAACCGAGACCTGCTCACATCCGGGTTTGCTGTCCTGAAATCTCTTTCAGCAAAGGTGTAACTGAAGTCAGGATATTTCCCCAGGTGAAGAATCAACTCGAGCAGGTCTTTAAAAAGGTAGTTTTGCTTTTCTTTGCCCAGGCAGTGTGCAACGTATTTGGCGGAGGGGGTACAGTGGCCCTCCCCCCTTACAAAAAAAAATGCAATTTCACCTCATTTTTTGGACCAGTTATTATAAATAATAAGTAATAATATTACATTTTATTTGTAATGCCACACATAACGTGAAGCCCTAGT
>CM057260.1:14884562-14889562 GCA_029931835.1 Etheostoma nigrum
GGTTAATCATCACAAGGATGATCGATGGTGTTTATTTCCCCATGATGGAACGCAACCCCCTGCCTGATGATAATTGTAATAAAAAGGACAGATCAAGCCTGCAAACTTATTAAATTATCAGACCATAATTTGCATTAATGCCTGCGTTTGGGCTGCAGAGATGTTGGGGCGGGGGGGTTTGACAGAGGCCCGGCGTCTGCTTGTTAGAAGGAGAGTCCACCTTGAAAAGCTGCTTCTGCCCTTGGCCCCCCCGCAGACATGATGACAGACGAGACAGACAGTTCAGGACATTAAGAGCCACTAAAAAAAATACGCTCATGTGTATCTATACAGTTTGTTGCATCCTTGTTTCCTACAGCAGTGGAGGACGTATTCACATCCTTTACGCCAATAAAAGTGCTAATTCCATAATGTCAAATATGTCGACATAGGTCAAAAAACGTCTAAAACATTTAACAAGTGACATCAACAATGTTCCTTCAGTTAAATATATCATTTTATATCCTGATTAACCAGGAGTTAAAGAAAAAGCAGGATTTTTCTGTTGATTGTGGAGCTGGAGCTCGTTTTGAACCACTGATTATTTCCATTATGTATTTTAGTTTTCTGGTTTAAGCTGTACTTGTCCTAGTTGCAGCGTGAGTTTGTAATGACTTAACCACAGTACTGCATATCACTCAGGATTCAAACGGCAGAGGAAAACCTGAATGAAGCGGCGGTTCTGTAAGAGAAAAGCCCTCTCAGACCTGCAGCCGAGCCCAGATGGACCCATGGACCCCTGAACCATCAGAGCCGAGTGATGCTCATTAGCCAAGGACTTTTGCCTCCATCTTTTTTGAACAGGTCTCGCAGGGACTGGGAGCTTCTGGTTGAAAAGCCAGCTGGACGTAAAAAATGATCCAGCACAGGGGGGGGGGGGAGAAAATAAAGAGCACAGAGTTAAAAATAAAAGGAGGGCAGCAGCAGCTAATGGGGCTCTGCTGCTTTTAAGTGCAGCGCAGCAGAGGAATACACCAATTCCCCGTTAACCCCGATTCACAGCAGAGCGGCCGAGGGTCTGTTTCTTTGAGAACTTCAAGCCCGAACAACACAGAGAGGCTTCAGACGGGGACACACATGTCCTAACTGGAGACAGAGTCCATCTGGATCCATGCCACGGTACACTGTCAACAAAAGAGGTACCATGCAGGTCCATTTCTGTTCCCTAAGGCACAAACTTAGCAAATGTTCCCTTAAAAGTACAAAAATGTACCTTGAAGGTACATTTATGCACCTTCCGTTGTACAGTGTGTACTTTCTGAGGTGTAAGGTACATATTTGTACCTTCTGTGGGCTAAAAGGAGGGCTTTATTCTTTACTTAATGTCTTCTTTTATACTGTATGTGCCCTTTGAAAGAAAAGTTTAATAAAGATGTTATATATATATATATATAAAAAAACTAAAAAAAGCCCCACAACAAACAAGCCAGCCGCTTTTGACTGGAAACTCAACTTTTAAGCACACATATGCTAAAAGTCCGAAAAAAACAACTCCAGACTTCAGCTTTTGGTGAATATCGAGTGTAGTCAGAAGCTCCAGAATAAGCAAGTAAGTGGAACTTAAGGTCACCAATTCTTTATTTTATCTACATATAAAAAGGTTTTTCCTCCTCTTGACAAGTTTTAAACTAAAATACTTAGTTTAACATGGTTTTCCTACATAAAAAGGTAACAAAAAACTGTGCAGATGGGCAGGAAGCACAGCTCCTCTTTGAATGAAAACCATTGGAGAGGTTCAGCCATACATGTGCATGTATGTATAACCCTCGTGTTGTCTTCCTGTTAACCATGAACTTGTCCTTCCAAGTCAAATTCTTCTGTTTTTGTCGCTTTTTTTGATTAATTTGTCACTTTTTCCAAGCTTATGGTGCTTTTTTTTAAAAACCTGAGCTGGTGCAATATTAGGTTTTACACTTATTCTTGGAATTCATGGTCAACAAACCTCATTTATATCAAATTATACATACGTTTTTAGTTAAAAACTGAGAAATTATGAATAATTTTTGACTAATAGTTAAGATCAGAGGATGTTGAGTGGATCTCACATAGGTATATGTCAAAGTTTAATCCGGATACTGTTTTGAAACCATAATTTTAAAAAAATCCTATAAGATTCAATAAAACACCCCCCAAAAAAAAATCAATAAAATAATCATTAATTTTACTTGAAGAATGGAATGGAATCATCCATGTTATTTTTTGGGTAATTTGGTTGAAAACAAATCAATACTTCAGATATGAAACACTTTGAAACGGGTACCTCTCGTTCCAACGTAGCATTATGCTAATGATGCTAATGATATGGAAAGCCCCGCCCTAGAGGCTGCAGACCCTGGCTGCTTGAATCTGTGTTTCAGAGACTGGTAAGACCAGTGCACCAGTCCCGGGCTTTAAAAAGGCCTGTAAAGGGAGACTTTAACAGGCAGGAGGAAGTCTAGTCTCTCTGTTGCTGCCGGGGCTGCAGCAGCTCTGAAGCGCCCTCTACTGCCACCAAGAGGAACAACTCTACTGACAACACACTTAGATTAAATGTTGAGAGAGAAACGATGTCCTTCTGAGAAAGGGTACTACGTCTGCTAAGAAGATGCATATAGATATGTCTCCTATCATAGGTATTCTACCAGTATATTTCCGAGCATACAGGATGGTCGTTTAATGATGTATTTATGAGATGCAATCAGTACACCGCTAATAGGCTGCTAAAATCATCTTATTTCACATTGTTTGACGGTATCACGTGTGTCGTTTATTGTCTTGTTTGAGCTATTTATTGAAGAAAATGTTTACAGTAAAGTGAAATATTCAAATGGCAAGACTGAAATATCCTGGAGCTCTCTACCATCATTTACCCCTAAAAACACCCTGAAATACTCTAATCACATTTAGAGCTTTAACTTTAACATTTAAAGACGGAGGAACATCTTCTGGAGCTGTTTGCATTTATTCTGCATCTTAAACTGTATCTTAAACTAGCTGCTTTTTAAAAAACAATTACATTAATTCCTCCTCGAGGTACAGTGGTGCTCCTAAGTTTATATACCCCTATGTTAAAATACAGGGGGCATAAGTATACACCCCCCTATGTTAAAATACAGGGGGCATACGTATACACCCCCCTATGTTAAAATACAGGGGGCATAAGTATACACCCCCCTATGTTAAAATACAGGGGGCATACGTATACACCCCCCTATGTTAAAATACAGGGGGCATAAGTATACACCCCCCTATGTTAAAATACAGGGGGCATAAGGATACACCCCCCTATGTTAAAATACAGGGGGCATAAGTATACACCCCCTATGTTAAAATACAGGGGCATAAGTATACACCCCCCTATGTTAAAATACAGGGGGCATAAGTATACACCCCCTATGTTAAAATACAGGGGCATAAGTATACACCCCCCTATGTTAAAATACAGGGGCATAAGTATACACCCCCTATGTTAAAATACAGGGGCATAAGTATACACCCCCTATGTTAAAATACAGGGGGCATAAGTATACACCCCCTATGTTAAAATACAGGGGCATAAGTATACACCCCCTATGTTAAAATACAGGGGGCATAAGTATACACCCCCCTATGTTAAAATACAGGGGGCATAAGTATACACCCCCTATGTTAAAATACAGGGGGCATAAGTATACACCCCCTATGTTAAAATACAGGGGCATAAGTATACACCCCCCTATGTTAAAATACAGGGGGCATAAGTATACACCCCCTATGTTAAAATACAGGGGCATAAGTATACACCCCCCTATGTTAAAATACAGGGGGCATAAGTATACATCCCCCTATGTTAAAATACAGGGGGCATAAGTATACACCCCCCTATGTTAAAATACAGGGGCATAAGTATACACCCCCTATGTTAAAATACAGGGGCATAAGTATACACCCCCCTATGTTAAAATACAGGGGCATAAGTATACATCCCCCTATGTTAAAATACAGGGGGCATAAGTATACACCCCCCTATGTTAAAATACAGGGGCATAAGTATACACCCCCTATGTTAAAATACAGGGGGCATAAGTATACACCCCCCTATGTTAAAATACAGGGGGCATAAGTATACACCCCCCTATGTTAAAATACAGGGGGCATAAGTATACACCCCCCTATGTTAAAATACAGGGGCATAAGTATACACCCCCCTATGTTAAAATACAGGGGCATAAGTATACACCCCCCTATGTTAAAATACAAGGGGCATAAGTATACACCCCCCTATGTTAAAATACAGGGGGCACATAGGGGGGTGTATACTTATGCCCCTGTATTTTAACATAGGGGTATATATATACTTATGCCCCTTGTATTTTAAGGAGGAACATTTATTTATTTACAATACATTTATTCACAAAGAAAATTTGTGTCCTTAGGAGGTTGGATTTTACCTCATTTTTTAATTAAGACATTAAGATAAATGTCCAAAACATGATTTTTTTTTATTCCTCTTTTTAGTTAATTTAAGCATGGGCATGTAAAGTTATGAGCGCCAGTGTATAGTAGAAACTAAGTCCCATATAAAAAGGTAGAGCTAACACTTTGAAGAGACTCGGTGCTGCAGTGCGATAGAGAGAGTCCTGTTCTGTTAAATAATCATGATGAATAATGAAGGTGTGTGTGTGTGTGTGTGTGTGTGTGTGTGTGTGTGTGTGTGTGTGAGTGGGCCTGGCAGATCTCCCCTCCTGGGCGGACACTTAGTGTCAACCTGACAGGTCTCAGCGCAGCCCGGGGACGAGGGGGGGATGAAGTTGTCTCCATATTAAGCAGGCAGATTAGACCTGTTAAATGGAGGGCAGCACGGAGATGGTTCTGCACGTGGACCTCCAGGGTCTAAACCTCATCAGGTGAGGCTGGGCAGAGCTGCAAGGATTTGGGGGGGAGGAGGGGGGCCAGGCCTCCACCACACCTCACGTCTTCCTTATCCGCAAACTGGAAGTGAC
>CM057260.1:14894562-14902092 GCA_029931835.1 Etheostoma nigrum
TTCACCAACCTGAACGTGGGAGTTAACTCTGAACATCTTAACAGGTGCTCCAAATCAGTGCTGATGACTGATCAGGTGCAAAGCTGCCAGTTTGCTGCTGCTGGTGCTGGTGCATTCTGGGAAGTGCAGTTCTATGAGAGAGCATCATTCTGTGATTCAGCTTAACAATTCTTCTTTCTACACTTATTTCAATCGAAGATTTCAGTTGACATGTGAAATAACATTATTTTCTAAGAAATGCACTTAAATTCACTTCACCTAACCCTCATGTTGTCCTCATGTTGTCCTCATGTTGTCCTCATGTTGTCCTCATGTTGCCCTCATGTTGTCCTCATGTTGTCCTCATGTTACCCTCATGTTGTCCTCATGTTGTCCTCATGTTGTCCTCATGTTGCCCTCATGTTGTCCTCATGTTGTCCTCATGTTGCCCTCATGTTGTCCTCATGTTGTCCTCATGTTGTCCTCATGTTGCCCTCATGTTGTCTTCATGTTGCCCTCATGTTGCCCCAATGTTGCCTTCATGTTGTCCCCATGTTGTCCCCATGTTGTCCTCATGTTGCCCTCATGTTGTCCTCATGTTGTCCTCATGTTGCCCTCATGTTGTCCTCATGTTGTCCTCATGTTGCCCTCATGTTGTCTTCATGTTGCCCTCATGTTGCCCCCATGTTGCCTTCATGTTGTCCCCATGTTGTCCCCATGTTGCCCTCATGTTGCCCTCATGTTGTCTTCATGTTGCCTCCATGTTGTCCCCATGTTGTCCCCATGTTGCCCTCATGTTGTCCTCATGTTGTCTTCATGTTGTCCTCATGTCGCCCTCATGTCGTCTTCATGTTGTCCTCATGTTGCCCTCATGTTGTCCTCATGTTGTCCTCATGTTGCCCTCATGTTGCCCTCATGTTGTCTTCATGTTGCCCTCATGTTGCCCCCATGTTGTCCCCATGTTGTCCCCATGTTGTCCTCATGTTGTCCTCATGTTGCCCTCATGTTGTCCTCATGTTGTCTTCATGATGTCCTCATGTTGCCCTCATGTTGTCCTCGTGTTGTCCTCGTGTTGTCCTCATGTTGTCTCCATGTTGTCCTCATGTTGCCCTCATGTTGTCCTCATGTTGTCCCCATGTTGTCCTCATGTTGTCCCCATGTTGTCCCCATGTTGTCCTCATGTTGTCCTCATGTTGCCCTCATGTTGTCCCCATATTGTCCTCATGTTGTCCCCATGTTGTCCTCATGTTGTCCCCATGTTGTCCTCATGTTGTCCTATATCAATGTTCTTTTTAATTCCCCAAAATAACATGATTGATTCCACCCAACGCTCTTTGCCAAGTACAAATCTCTACTTTCATTAATTTTGGGGCGTCTTATTCAATTTTATAGCATTGTAAAACAAATGGAAGTGTTTTTGAAATAGTATTGAGTAAAAGTTAACATATTCCAGTCTGTGATTATCATCAACATCCATTCCTTTAATTTTAGTCTCAATAATTCCTAATTTCTGCTTTTCTAACTCAAACATTAGGTATAATTTCCTATAAATGAGGTTTATTGACCATAAATTCCAAAAATAACTGTAAAACTAAAGTTAATAAGTTAGTGTTACGTAGTGTTGAAAACAAAAAAAAACGTCAAAAATGTTGACAAAAGTGACAAAAACATAAGAAAAAGTTCAAAATCTCGATAAAAAGCGTAAAAAAAAAACGTTGATTTTCAATTTTTTTTGGGGATTTTCAGAAAAGGAAAAGTTGAATAAAAGAAATGACAAGAGACAAGAGACAAGAAGTCTGATTAGTTTATTTCAAGTTCTGCAAAGTCTATCACAGGTGAAAGAGAACCAAACATGTAAATATATACAGTCATACACAGGGAAATAATACATAAATATATATAGGGTAGCATGAGCCGTGCATAGTGGAAAATAAAGCTTATTTACAGCACTGCATCTCTTCTTACATTAGTTCATGGAGTCCTCCGATCTTAAGAAGCAGCGTGTTAGTACGTTAGTGTCAAAAGAAATATATATATATATATATGCACCCAAAGGCGCACATCCAGGAAATCAAATGCATTGTTTTAAATTTGGGGTTTTAGCTCTTTTTGTCTACATATATACGTATAAGCTCGTAGGACAGAAGCTGCCAAAATAAAACAAAAGACTCGATAAATGAATAAAATGTCATTAAATGTACCAGAAATAATATAAAAGACATAAATGAATTGATCACACTTTCTGTTTTAATTGGATCTTTTATTTATTTATTTATTTATTTAAGCTTTATAACAATACATAATAATAATGTACTTTTATATTTAAGTTTCCTTTTTTTTTTTAATTTTTTAAAATTAATATTGATTTTTAAATGCATTTTTTTTTTTTTTTTTTGCTTAATTTATTTTGAATCAATTAATTACATTAACAACATTTGTTTTCAATATTGTTTTTGTTATATATTTAGTGGAATTCTAATTGATTTTTCAAGTCATTTATTTATTTATTATTATTTTTGGCTTTTGGCAGCTTCCGTAGTTTAAAAGTGGGAGTTTTTAAATCACTCTCTACAAAAGAGGAAAAGGAAATGACTTTCAAAGGCCGTAACGGCAGCGGGGGCACGCGGGGGGACTCTGGACCAGCGGGCAGACTCTGGACCAGCGGGGGGACGCCGGATCACCGGACCACGAGCTGCGGAGGACTTCAACATTCAGTGCAGAGTTAAAAACTCTTCAAGTTGCCAAAATAAGAGACAACGGGCACCGGTACAGTACATTTAACAGTCAGAGTATTAAGATTGAACCAGGGCTGTAGTCAAGACCACCTTAGTCGAGTCCAAGACGAGTCCAAGACCAGGACTAGTCGAGTCCAAGTCAAGACAGAGTCCAAAAAGGTTTGAGTCCAAGACAAGACCGAGTCCAAAGAGGTTTGAGTCCAAGACAAGACCGAGTCCAAAAAGGTTAGAGTCCAAGACAAGACCGAGTCCAAAGAGGTTTGAGTCCAAGACAAGACCGAGTCCAAAAAGGTTCGAGTCCAAGACAAGTCCAAGACCAGGACTAGTCAAGCCCAAGTCAAAACCAAGTCCAAAAAGGTTCGAGTCCAAGACAAGTCCAAGACCAGGACTAGTTGAGACCAAGTCAAAACCAAGTCCAGGACTAGTCGAGCCCAAGTCAAAACCAAGTCCAAAAAGGGTCGAGTCCAAGACAAGACCGAGTCCAAAAAGGTTAGAGTTCAAGACAAGACCGAATCCAAAAAGGTTAGAGTCCAAGACAAGACCGAGTCCAGGACTAGTCGAGCCCAAGTCAAAACCAAGTCCAAAAAGGTTCGAGTCCAAGACAAGAACAAAAAAGTTTGAGTCCAAGACCAGGACTAGTCAAGTCCAAGTCCAGACCGAGTCCAAAGAGGTTTGAGTCCGAGTCAAGACCGAGTCCAGGACAGAATAAAGGTCTTATGCATGACAGTATCAAGACAATCATTTTGGGTTTCCCTTTCCCTCCAATATTATTATCAACATAATAAAGACACCTGGACTCGGTCCAGACCAGAAGCCATATTGGGCAAGACCAGTGGCCGAGACCGAGACAAGTCCGAGTCCAAATACTAGCGAGTCCGAGACAAGTCCGAGACCATAGAATAACGGTCTTGAGTCCGGACTCGAGTCCAAGACCGGACTCGAGTACTACAGCCCTGGTTTGAAGAGATGAAATAAGGCCTGGAAATCTTCAGTAACAGCATCCTTCACTTTCTGGGTTTACAAGTCACATTAAAGGCACATTTCAACATTTTGGGATCTACGTTTTTTTGCTAATTTTGCTGATTGATACCGCTCTCGTGTCTGAAAGGTAAATCTGACGCTACAAGCCGCGTAGCTTAGCTTAGCATAAAGACTGGAAACAGCTAGCCTGGTTTTTAAATGGTATTTTTCATAAGCTGTATACAAACATTCAGTATTTCTATACTTAATTTGAAAAAAGAAAATTACTTTTAGCCAATTTATATTGGCTAAAAGTAATTTTTAAGTTGGAACCAGCTTCACAAATGTTAATATTTGTTAGTTTTCAGAGTTTTCTATATTTGGGTTTTCAGACAAATATGAATGTGAAGTTCCTTTTTCATTATTTTCTAACATTTTGTACAATAAACAACCGATAGATGTGAATTTACTACCCCTGTTGATAATGAAAACAGACGGTTTTCTGTGTATTCACAGTTAAGGAATAGTAGTTTCATAAAGTTAAGGTTGTTCACTAGGTTCTACAAGACAATGTACATAACAAATGTACTTTTCTGGTGCAAATAACTAACAATTTAGTGATTAATCAAATGATCTGGAGCCAGGCTGTCTGTGTTCAGTCTTTATGCTAAGCTAAGCTAAGCTAAGCTAACAGGCTGCAGCTTTATATTTACCGCATGCACAATCCGTCCTGCACATGTGCAATATGTTTGCGCACGTGCAGATGATAATCATGATGTACGAGCGATTTACCAGGGATTTACGGCACTGCACGATCTGTTGCACAGTAGCGGTTTGTTTAGCTAACAGCTAATTCGGCTAACCGCTAGCTGACAGCTTGATTCAGCCTAAAATAAACTAAATAGTGGGGAAAGCAG
This sequence comes from Etheostoma nigrum, assembly GCA_029931835.1. Lineage (NCBI taxonomy): Eukaryota > Metazoa > Chordata > Actinopteri > Perciformes > Percidae > Etheostoma > Etheostoma nigrum. The sequence continues at coordinate 14,899,154 of CM057260.1, forward strand.
CTACAGCTTAATTAAGACTTTACAGTAATAATAAAGACAAGTATTGAGTGATTGTGTTTTAAATGAGCACAAGTAACAGCTGTTATATATTTAAACAGTTATTTGGAGTTTTGAGGGTCTTTTACATGCCGTCTCAGCTAGCGGTTAGCATAATTAGCTGATAATTAGCTCATGCTAACAGTTATTTGGAGTTTTGAGGGTCTTTTACACGCCGTCTCAGCTAGCGGTTAGCATAATTAGCTGATAATTAGCTCATGCTAACAGTTATTTGGAGTTTTGAGGGTCTTTTACATGCCGTCTCAGCTAGCGGTTAGCATAATTAGCTGATAATTAGCTCATGCTAACAGTTATTTGAAGTTTTGAGGGTCTTTTACATGCCGTCTCAGCTAGCGGTTAGCATAATTAGCTGATAATTAGCTCATGCTAACAGTAATTTGGAGTTTTGAGGGTCTTTTTCATGCCGTCTCAGCTAGCGGTTAGCATAATTAGCTGATAATTAGCTCATGCTAATAGTTCTTTGGAGTTTTGAGGGTCTTTTACACGCCGTCTCAGCTAGCGGTTAGCATAATTAGCTGATAATTAGCTCATGCTAACAGTTCTTTGGAGTTTTGAGGGTCTTTTACACGCCGTCTCAGCTAGCGGTTAGCATAATTAGCTGATAATTAGCTCATGCTAACAGTAATTTGGAGTTTTGAGGATCTTTTTCATGCCGTCTCAGCTAGCGGTTAGCATAATTAGCTGATAATTAGCTCATGCTAACAGTTATTTGGAGTTTTGAGGGTCTTTTACATGCCGTCTCAGCTAGCGGTTAGCATAATTAGCTGATAATTAGCTCATGCTAACAGTTATTTGGAGTTTTGAGGGTCTTTTACATGCCGTCTCAGCTAGCGGTTAGCATAATTAGCTGATAATTAGCTCATGCTAACAGTAATTTGGAGTTTTGAGGGTCTTTTACACGCCGTCTCAGCTAGGGTTAGGGTTAGCATAATTAGCTGTTAGCTAAACTAACTTTAACTGTCTATGGGAACAGATCGTGCAGTGTCATAAATCCGCGTACATCGTGATATCATCTGCACATGTGCAGAACGGATCGCGTACCAACAGTTTTTATCTTGTAATCTTATGTCGTCTTTCCCAAATTATTCCTTTAATGTGACTCAAACCACCTCTTTTAAAGATTTCAGTGTTCAGTCAGTAAGCTCTCCATACAGTACACACACTGGAGTTATTAGGCGCGTTTGTTAGTGTTATAATAAGCAGCGGTGACATTTCATCATAGGTGCACTTTAAAATAAAAAACCTCTGTACATTGACCAGCGAGAGCGTCTCAAAAGGAGGAACACATACATGTAAGTTTACAGTGCTTCGACGTGAAAATCTCAGTTTATTGCTAATGTCCGAAGATCAAAACGCTCCTTCAATCCTCGTTTCTTTTGCTCGTAACGCTGGCACTTTTTCCACAATTCATCAATTAGCTTTTAGTAGCATCTGATCATTCAGATTGTCAGTCCCTCAGTCAGATTTAGGGTTAAATATTTCACATTTTGAAAAAAGGTCCAAGTGACTTACATTCAATTTAGGAAACAACTGATACAGAGGAGCGTCGTCCTCAAACTGCTAAACCATCTCTTTAAAACAAGAATACATTGTAAGCAGTTGTACTATTTTTGAAACTTTGAACTTTACCTTTTTAAGAGTAATATATAACATATACATTTATATGTATATATATATATGTGTGTAACCTGTAAGACAGCAGACATCTTAACCAATAACCTCCCAGTTTAGCTTCACAGACGGCAGAGAAACCCCACCACTGTCTTTTAGTGGTTTTACTTCATAATCCTAATAATCCTTAATTGGTATTTCTCAGCTGAGTGACTAAAAAGTCACCATATGATTTTAAATATATAGAGCATAGATGGCAAAGTACTTCCATGAGACACTTATCGGTTAATTAATCCTTTTCTAATCAAATAATGTTAATTAAAAACGTTGTTTTGCTACTTCAACTAATTAAAAACTACTTTTCTTTACATGAAAACACTTCAACGGCTGTCCTATTTGTTGATGAGGAGATTGCGTGAATGTGTTTGGTCCCATTGTAAGACAAGAATTATCTAATCTTAGTAAAGTTTTGCATGACAACATAATGTTTTATTTAACTATTTCCAATTTTATGAATTGAAATGATGTCCCAACGCGGATAAAAGTCTCTTTTTTAAACTTCAGGGAAATCGGACAATACGCAAGTCGTTTTTCTGACAAATATTTGCCATTTAAAGAGTAATAATTATAATAAATAATAATATATTTCAATAAATTTGTGTCCATAGATTTCTCCTGTTTTCTAATTTAGTGTTAAACCCTGTGTGAAACATCTAGTAGTTTAATTAAAACATTATAAAGTATATTATATTATAGATTAAATGGGAATTCAACTGATAAGTGTCACACAGAACAAATTAAGTCCTTGTTTTCTTAACACTAATATTTATTTGTAATTTAAATAACACTGATCTATCTATCTATCTATCTATCTGCTGGTAGTTGGGCCCAAAATAATAAAATCATTGTAGTGCTTAAAATCATTGGCCAGCCAAATGATAATTTAATGTAAACTAACATTAAGTTGGATTTCACATGTTGCTATTCTATTAATAAGTGCAACAGCAGGAACGCTACATTCACACTGTTCTACTCATCAAAAGGTGTTGAATTTCTAGATTTCTTCTTTATTTTTTGACATATTAATCTTCTTGAATTCAGCCTTTTAAAGACCACTTTTGAACATTTTCTTTGCACTAATTGGAAAACATCCCAAGACCTTTAAGATTGATCCACCGGGTACAATGAGGCAGTAGTTCAGGAAGGAGAAGCTCTTTACATTCAATATACAAGAAGGTTTGATGTGTCAAAGCCCAAAAAAAATAGTTCAA
>CM057260.1:14902592-14920092 GCA_029931835.1 Etheostoma nigrum
CTGGCTATTTTAAAGGTGCTCTAAGTGAAGTTGGGTGACATTACTTCTTGTTGACGTTCAAAGTATTTTCAATCAAACAAGACTAGCTCGCCCCTCCCTCCTCCTCAGCCCCTCCCTCTGCCTGAACTAGTTTGCACTTCAGAATTTTAACCATGCACACACAGGTGGAATTGGTTACATTAATGTCACTAGGAAGCATACCAGTAGAAATATATATTCATATTTGTAAGTGGGATATATAAGTAAGTGGGATTGTCTGGAATCTGGCAATATAATAACCATTATGGTGGGCTACACTGGCTAAGCAATTTACCAAATTGTCTGTTATGACATAAATAGTTCACATGAGAATACATTATAATTTTGGAGACCATGTAAAAGATTTGTTGCAATTTCAAAACCGGATTACTCTGAACCACTTGTTGTACTGATGCATGTGTTGAGTGAAGAGTTTGTGAGATATTTCACAGAGCGTAATGGGTGTGCAGATATTTATGCTTAATGTAAACATGATAACATTTCATGTAGGCCCCATTCTCATTAGGGGCTGAGCCCCCCTAAAGGTCTGATCCTAGACTCCCCCCTGCTACTACTCCATACACCTCAGAGGGGAATGTTGTCATGTTTACTGAACTACATTTATCTGACAGCTTTTGCTTTATAGTTTCAGGCTTGTTTCTGCAACAGCTCATTGAGTATCAGATACAATATAAACTATTGAGGAAAGATTTTCCTTTGACATTGATGCAGTATGAAACGAGATCGCTGCAGTCGGCAGCAGAGAAACAAGCTACAATGGAAGTTAATGGGATAATTGTCCAGCTTGTATTTACGTTCATAAAGTGCTCGTTTTGCTGCTGACAGACTCAGATTAATATTCTAAGTGTCTGATAACATTATGGAAAGGACTTCTAAGGAGGCTGACCTTTCTGTTAAAGATTAAGATCATTTTTTAAAACATAAAAAGTAAAACCCACCAGACTCCATGTAAATAATCAGTGATTTTAGCATGGTAAAATACGGCTTTCTAAAACATCTCTGAGCTCTGAGCAGCGCTGCTCGATCGGCTCCGTTTGGTCAGCGTTTTCTTTCTTTCATTCCATTTTCGGGTCTGTCAGTCACAGTGAAAACCGGGGACATTTCCGGGGACAGATCCAGCCGGGGACAGGTCACCAAAACTGGGCCGTCTGGTCACCCTATTGTAATACTGCCCATCCTTGTAATAGTGCCACTTCCTGGAATACTGCCACATCCTTGAATACTGCCACTTTATGGAATACTGCCACTTCCTGAAACACATGCATGATTACAGCTGATGTCATCCTGTACCTGTGAGAGTAGCAAATAGCAGAGCCTCCTGTAGAAAGAGAAACTATAAATACTTTTGTTAAATTCTGGATTTGTAAAGGTGTCTGCCCCCCCCCCCCCCCCGACCATTGAAATTATTTAAATCAAAGGTGAACAGAAGAGGAGCTGTGCATGAAAACCTCATAACAATTAAAACTACAAGTGCAATAGTGCAGAAGAATAGGAGAATTAAATGTGGACTCTTAAACATCAGATCTCTCTTCTAAAGGTACATTTATTTATTTCTAGTAAATGAATTCATATCAGCTCTAAACCTAAACTAAATTAGAACTCATTTGAAAGTCTTGTTCTTAGTCTTTCACACCCAAGTTGGAAATCACTGCAGCCAGTTCTACTTGTTATAGTGTACCGAGCACCTGGTCCAGACTCTGAACCAGTTCTATTTGTTATAGTGTACCAAGCACCTGGTCCAGACTCTGAACCAGTTCTATTTGTTATAGTGTACCGAGCACCTGGTCCAGACTCTGAACCAGTTCTATTTGTTATAGTGTACCGGGCACCTGGTCCAGACTCTGAACCAGTTCTATTTGTTATAGTGTACCGAGCACCTGGTCCAGACTCTGAACCAGTTCTATTTGTTATAGTGTACCGAGGAAATGGTCCAGACACTGAACCAGTTCTATTTGTTATAGTGTACCGAGCACCTGGTCCAGACTCTGAACCAGTTCTATTTGTTATAGTGTACCGGGCACCTGGTCCAGACTCTGAACCAGTTCTATTTGTTATAGTGTACCGAGCACCTGGTCCATACTCTGAACCAGTTGTATTTGTTATAGTGTACCGAGCACCTGGTCCAGACTCTGAACCAGTTCTATTTGTTATAGTGTACCAAGCACCTGGTCCAGACTCTGAACCAGTTCTATTTGTTATAGTGTACCGAGCACCTGGTCCAGACTCTGAACCAGTTCTATTTGTTATAGTGTACCGAGCACCTGGTCCAGACTCTGAATTCTTGTCTGAGTTTGCAGTTTTTGTCAAATTTAGTGCTAAAAACGGACAAAGTTCTTATTGTAGGGGATTTTAATGTTCACGTGGACGATGAGAATGACAGCCTTAGTACTGCGTTTATCTCTCTATTAGATTCTATTGGCTTCTCTCAAAGTGTTCATAAACCGACTCACCGTTTTAACCACACCCTCGATCTTGTTCTGGTATATGGTGTTGAAATTGAACATTTAATAGTGTTCCCACAGAATCCCTTTCTATCAGACCACTGTTTGATAACTTTTGAGTTTATACTGCTGAACTACACGCCATTAGGCAAAACCTTCTATACAAGATGTCTATCTGATAGTGCTGTAGCTAAATTTAAGGATGTGATTCCATCAGCTTTTAATTCATTACCAAGTCACAAAGTAACGAGGACTCCTATGCTCATCAAGGGGTACTTGACGGGAACTGTTGGGTTTCTGTAAATAACATCATAGAGTACGGTCTAGACCTGCTCTTTATGAAAAGAGCAAAGAGATAACTGTTGTTGTGATGTAGCGCTATATAAATAAAATTGAATTGAATTAAAGATGCTACATCATTGGAAGGCTGGGATAAGGAGCTGGGAAATGGACCAATAATAAGCAGTGGATTCCTCCTCCTAACTAATCCTGGAACTGACTATGGCTGACTTTCTACCTGGAACCTAGTGTGTGTGTGTGTGTGTGTGTGTGTGTGTGTGTGTGTGTGTGTGTGTGTGTGTGTGTGTGTGTGTGGGTGGGTGTGTGAGTGTGTGTGTGTGTGTGTGTCTGTCACATCAGATGCATCCAATGTGATTGGTAAGCTCACTGAGCTGTTTCAAAGGCAAATACATCACTGCTTCATGGGAGCTTTAAGGTGAGCAAATAAATCTTATAGCTGGTATACTGACAAGCTGTGTTGCATAGCAACAAGAGCGATGTGGCGCTCAATGCAGTGTTTGATATCTCCCTGTGTTGCTGGTGACGCTCCCAGTGGAGACACTTTGAAACATCTCTCTTTAATAACACATATCCAATGTTATGGCTCAGTGAAACAATGATTGCATTATTATGCTCATGTTTGATGAATACCAACAGCTTTAAAATAGAATGTTCAAAAGAGAATGTTCACTGACAAAATACAACCAGCCAATGTGTTGGGTGTTCAGTGACTTTGTTCTGAGTTCTGTGTGCAGCCAAACAGTGCATTAGTGAGAAGAATGCCAGACTAGCAGCACATTAGCTGCCATATGGGTCCCTAACGGGCCAAGAAAAGAAGAAATTAGCCTACAGTGCATTAGGCAAGGCAAGGCAAGGCAACATCATTGATATAGCACATTTCAGCAACAAGGCAATTCAAAGTGCTTTGCATTACTGCAGTATGTGTGTGTATGTGTGTATCCACAGCCAGGCTACTAAAATAGCTGGTGTTTAAACAGGAAGTGAGCATTTATATTCGATCTGTGCCATAATCTCGTTACAATTTCAGCAGTGACAAGATAAAGCGTGTGTTTAACACTAAATATTAACCACTTTTACAAGTGTTCTCTTTTAAATGGCCAATACACATTATGAAGGCTCTCCAACACAATGATGTTGACGCAGTGCAGAGCCTCGCCACGCGGTGCCAGTGCTTCCTGTCTGGTCAGTTCAGACAGATGCTCGACAGATGTTGTTTGACTGCTGTGGAAGTGTTGATGTTACTGCACAGAACAATGCATGGAGTAGACTCACCTTGTGAGCCATGATGAGCATATGGACGACACCAGGAGCTCCGTGGCACCAGTGAACCAGCCGATCACTCTCGTTACTCAGCGACGATGGGAAGTTCCCCGAACGAAACCTCTTGTGGCGGACGTAGTCGATGCTGGGACGGATCAACTGGGCCAGAATGTCTGGATGGACCTTGGCTCCTGGCTGGAGACAGACAACGTTTACTGGAATTATTCCTGCTCATCTCTGAGCTATTACCATCCTGCTTTGGAAACACAAAGGCATTGTCAAATCATACAAGAGACTCACGCTGCCAAGCTTCAAGGATGGAACTATTATACAGCCAGTATGCTTCATACTCATACTACTGCAATTTATCAACAAAACAACTTTTTCAAACTCCTCCTAGACCATGCAATGGATCTGCATGAAACTTGCCATATATCATGTCCAGACCAACCTCACAATTAAAAAAAAAAGAATAGTTATAGAATAAAAATTGCCCATATTACGCACAAAGAAATTTGTGTAGCAAACTATGAAAACACCAACTTTGCCATATCTTGGCCAAAATAAAGGCTGTCGAAACCAAACTTTAGATTATTCCTTGGTATGACCCTCTACAGCGCTAAAACTAATTTCACAAACATTGGCCACTAGCGCTCCTGAACGGCTCATCTGATTTTTTGCTAAATCTGGTGGGTACCATCTAGGCCCACTCCTGACGCTCCCCTTACAGTGGTGTGTTGATTGGTTGAAGTGGGCGTGGCCTACGGGACCCATGTTTGGATTAACCCCGTCCACTAAAGTGAATTACTTGAAATTAACAGGATAGATGTAGAATGGGTAGACTTACCAATTATTACACATGTGGACCACTAGGTGTTTTTGCCTGTAACTTCCACACTACATTGGACATTAAACATTTTTTACATTAATATGTTAATATGTGGATTAGTACTGGGATGGGGGGTTAATATGGGGATTAACACTGGGATGGGGGGTTAATATGGGGATTAACACTGGGATGGGGGGTTAATATGGGGATTAACACTGGGATGGGGGGTTAATATGGGGATTAATACTGGGATGGGGGGATTTGTCTTCTTTAGTCTGTTGGTGTCTGTCTTTTTTAGTCTGTTGGTGTCTGTCTTTTTTAGTCGGTGTCTGTCTTCTTTAGTCAATGTATGTCTTCTTTAGTCTGTTGGTGTCTGTCTTCTTTAGTCTGTGTGTGTCTGTCTTCTTTAGTCTGTTGGCTGTTTAGGTTTCTATCTATATATGTGTGTGTATATATGTGTGTTGGCTTAATTAAAAATGAGACGGAGTCCAACCTTTAAGGACACCAATTTTCTTAGTGAATGAATAATGTATTGTAAATAAATAAATATTCTTCCTTAAAATACAGGGGGCATAAGTATACACCCCCCTATGTTAAAATACAGGGGGCATAAGTATACACCCCCCTATGTTAAAATACAGGGGGCATAAGTATACACCCCCCTATGTTAAAATACAGGGGGCATAAGTATACACCCCCCTATGTTAAAATACAGGGGCATAAGTATACACCCCCCTATGTTAAAATACAGGGGCATAAGTATACCCCCCTATGTTAAAGTACAGGGGGCATAAGCATCCACCCCCTATGTTAAAATACAGGGGGCATAAGTATACACCCCCCTATGTTAAAATACAGGGGGCATAAGTATACACCCCCCTATGTTAAAATACAGGGGCATAAGTATACACCCCCCTATGTTAAAATACAGGGGCATAAGTATACCCCCCTATGTTAAAGTACAGGGGGCATAAGCATCCACCCCCTATGTTAAAATACAGGGGGCATAAGTATACACCCCCCTATGTTAAAATACAGGGGGCATAAGTATACACCCCCCTATGTTAAAATACAGGGGGCATAAGTATACACCCCCTATGTTAAAATACAGGGGCATAAGTATACATGCACCTATGTTAAAATACAGGGGGCATAAGTATACACCCCCCTATGTTAAAATACAGGGGGCATAAAGTATACACCCCCCTATGTTAAAATACAGGGGCATAAGTATACATACACCTATGTTAAAATACAGGGGGCATAAGTATACATACAGCTATGTTAAAATACAGGGGGCATAAGTATACACCCCCCTATGTTAAAATACAGGGGCATAAGTATACATACACGCTATGTTAAAATACAGGGGGCATACAGTATACACTATCACACCTATGTTAAAATACAGGGGGCAGTAAGTAGTACACTACACGCTATGTTAAAATACAGGGGGCATAAGTATACACCCCCCTATGTTAAAATACAGGGGGCATAAGTATACACCCCCCTATGTTAAAATACAGGGGGCATAAGTATACATACAGCTATGTTAAAATACAGGGGGCATAAGTATACATACAGCTATGTTAAAATACAGGGGGCATAAGTATACATACACCTATGTTAAAATACAGGGGGCATAAGTATACATACACCTATGTTAAAATACAGGGGGCATAAGTATACATACACCTATGTTAAAATACAGGGGGCATAAGTATACACCCCCCTATGTTAAAATACAGGGGGCATAAGTATACATACACCTATGTTAAATTCCTATAGAAGCAGGCAGACTTTTATTATTAAAGGCCAGTTATTACATGGATCAGGATACTATGCATCCGGATAAAGTTCCTTTGGCCTTTGGAATCAAAATTAACATAGGGGGAATTTAACATAGGGAGGTGTATACTTAAGGAAGAACTTTTATGTAATTATAATACATTATTCATTCACAAGGAAAATTGGTGTTCTTAAAAGGTTGGATTTTCCTAACTTTTTTAATTAAAGCATTAAGATCAATGTCCAAAAGATGTTTTTTTTTAAATCAACTTTTGCATGGGTGTGTAAACTTTCTCAAGCCACTGTGTGTGTATATCACAAAAGCAAGTAAGGGTTGTGTGTAAATTAATTTTGAAGGGGAAATTAATTAGCTGGTTGACCCACATGGTCAACCAGTGCTATCAATCCAGGACAAGGTGAATGATATTCACTCATGGATGTTGCTTCCCCTAAAATAAAAGTGGCTCCTTGATTTCACTCGCTCAATTCCAGGCTGTGTTGGACCATTAGCTAGTCCCTCACTCAATTAGCTGTAGACTAGCTGAAGTATGGTCTGGAGATGTTGTGATAATGTTCCATTAACCAGGTTAATCATTAATTAGGTGCTTTATTTCTATTTTGCAGCCAACACAAACAATGACTACTGTAGCTGCACTGTGAAAAAACACACGTACTAAACTTTTTCTAATAGCAATCAGAGATAATTGATTATCCAGACTAGCATGCCAATACTGCCAAAACTGAGAGAATCTGATCTCTTCACTGTATCCTAACAGCAGGGAATTCTGTATGTATATGATCTTTGTGAGCTCCAATCGTCAACACAGCTGTCATATAAGGTCTGATTAGGAATACATTTAAGATTTTCAAAGGGGACAACACCAACAACCAACGGGTGGAGCCATTCAGTCTGTCTTGCCTGCATCAGCATGTAATAGATTCCAGCCAGGCCGTGGGCAGCACCAATGTACTGCTTCTTGTGCCATTCGTAGAGCAGCGGGCAGCGATCCGTCTTCTTCTGCTCGGCTGACATGTTCTTCCCTGATTCCACGATGGCCATCACCACCTGAGGATTTGAAAGGGAGAAAAAGTTGTAGAACACAAATGACCTGTCTGACTGTATCCTGGCACTAAAAATATGGCATTTTTAGTGTTGACAACCTATAGCTACGACCTGAAAATGAGACCTGCAGCAAAGCATATGGATTGTTGGGGCGACCTCTAACTCACCCAGTAGAGTGTGCCCCCCATGTAGGCTGAGTCCATGGCAGGGGCCCAGAATCCAACCTGTGGCCCTTTGATGTGCCCCCCCTAATGTGTAATTGATTAGGAAAGGTGTTCCTCTCCAACTATGCCCATCGTTTGTATCGATGCAGGTCTACTTGAGTAATTGAGTGTGTTGCCAACTGAGCCGGACCAGGTAACAGTCAGTAGTTGGTGCAATAATGCACAAATATATATTTAATAGAACAGAATGCCTTTATCTGTCACTACACATGTGCAATACCTGATGAGAAAGATGTTTTTCCTCTGAGAAAAGGTCCCAGCTTGTCTCTCACCATGCAGGCCCTGCCGCTGGTATTTAGTATGCTAATGTATTCTCTCTGCTAATTCAGGGCCGGGGCTGAGAAACAAAAACAGTGAGCGGTGAAAGGGATTGGGTTTCAGCGGCGCTGCGCGGAGCCTAATGACCAGCAGATTAATCATGGGACACGTGGATCGGAGCCGGCGTCAGCGCCGCTGTCAGGATGGAAACTTCCTGCACAAACTGCACAAACTGCAGCACGCACGCTGCCTTAAAACATCTCGCTGAGCAGGGACCTGACATTTCTTTCATTTAGGAGTCTGGTGGAGATATGCTGTTCTATACACGCTAAAAGTAGTGATTATTTACATGGAGTCTGGTGGAGATATGCTGCTCTATACACGCTAAAAGTAGTGATTATTTACATGGAGTCTGGTGGAGATATGCTGCTCTATACACGCTAAAAGTAGTGATTATTTACATGGAGTCTGGTGGAGATATGCTGCTCTATACACGCTAAAAGTAGTGATTATTTACATGGAGTCTGGTGGAGATATGCTGCTCTATACACGCTAAAAGTAGTGATTATTTACATGGAGTCTGGTGGAGATATGCTGCTCTATACACGCTAAAAGTAGTGATTATTTACATGGAGTCTGGTGGAGATATGCTGCTCTATACACGCTAAAAGTAGTGATTATTTACATGGAGTCTGGTGGAGATATGCTGCTCTATACACGCTAAAAGTAGTGATTATTTACATGGAGTCTGGTGGAGATATGCTGCTCTATACACGCTAAAAGTAGTGATTATTTACATGGAGTCTGGTGGAGATATGCTGCTCTATACACGCTAAAAGTAGTGATTATTTACATGGAGTCTGGTGGAGATATGCTGCTCTATACATGCTAAAAGTAGTGATTATTTACATGGAGTCTGGTGGAGATATGCTGCTCTATACACGCTAAAAGTAGTGATTATTTACATGGAGTCTGGTGGAGATATGCTGCTCTATACACGCTAAAAGTAGTGATTATTTACATGGAGTCTGGTGGAGATATGCTGCTCTATACACGCTAAAAGTAGTGATTATTTACATGGAGTCTGGTGGAGATATGCTGCTCTATACACGCTAAAAGTAGTGATTATTTACATGGAGTCTGGTGGAGATATGCTGCTCTATACACGCTAAAATCACTGATTATTTACATGGAGTCTGGTGGAGATATGCTGCTCTATACACGCTAAAAGTAGTGATTATTTACATGGAGTCTGGTGGAGATATGCTGCTCTATGTATGCTAAAAGTAGTGATTATTTACATGGAGTCTGGTGGAGATATGCTGCTCTATACATGCTAAAAGTAGTGATTATTTACATGGAGTCTGGTGGAGATATACTGCTCTATACACGCTAAAATCACTGATTATTTACATGGAGTCTGGTGGAGATATGCTGCTCTATACACGCTAAAAGTAGTGATTATTTACATGGAGTCTGGTGGAGATATGCTGCTCTATACATGCTAAAAGTAGTGATTATTTACATGGAGTCTGGTGGAGATATGCTGCTCTATACACGCTAAAATCACTGATTATTTACATGGAGTCTGGTGGAGATATGCTGCTCTATACACGCTAAAAGTAGTGATTATTTACATGGAGTCTGGTGGAGATATGCTGCTCTATACACGCTAAAAGTAGTGATTATTTACATGGAGTCTGGTGGAGATATGCTGCTCTATACACGCTAAAAGTAGTGATTATTTACATGGAGTATGGTGGAGATATGCTGCTCTATACATGCTAAAAGTAGTGATTATTTACATGGAGTCTGGTGGAGATATGCTGCTCTATACACGCTAAAAGTAGTGATTATTTACATGGAGTCTGGTGGAGATATGCTGCTCTATGTATGCTAAAAGTAGTGATTATTTACATGGAGTCTGGTGGAGATATGCTGCTCTATACATGCTAAAAGTAGTGATTATTTACATGGAGTCTGGTGGAGATATGCTGCTCTATACACGCTAAAATCACTGATTATTTACATGGAGTCTGGTGGAGATATGCTGCTCTATGTATGCTAAAAGTAGTGATTATTTACATGGAGTCTGGTGGAGATATGCTGCTCTATGTATGCTAAAAGTAGTGATTATTTACATGGAGTCTGGTGGAGATATGCTGCTCTATACATGCTAAAAGTAGTGATTATTTACATGGAGTCTGGTGGAGATATGCTGCTCTATACACGCTAAAATCACTGATTATTTACATGGAGTCTGGTGGAGATATGCTGCTCTATACACGCTAAAAGTAGTGATTATTTACATGGAGTCTGGTGGAGATATGCTGCTCTATACACGCTAAAAGTAGTGATTATTTACATGGAGTCTGGTGGAGATATGCTGCTCTATACACGCTAAAAGTAGTGATTATTTACATGGAGTATGGTGGAGATATGCTGCTCTATACATGCTAAAAGTAGTGATTATTTACATGGAGTCTGGTGGAGATATGCTGCTCTATACACGCTAAAAGTAGTGATTATTTACATGGAGTCTGGTGGAGATATGCTGCTCTATGTATGCTAAAAGTAGTGATTATTTACATGGAGTCTGGTGGAGATATGCTGCTCTATACATGCTAAAAGTAGTGATTATTTACATGGAGTCTGGTGGAGATATGCTGCTCTATACACGCTAAAATCACTGATTATTTACATGGAGTCTGGTGGAGATATGCTGCTCTATACACGCTAAAAGTAGTGATTATTTACATGGAGTCTGGTGGAGATATGCTGCTCTATACACGCTAAAAGTAGTGATTATTTACATGGAGTCTGGTGGAGATATGCTGCTCTATGTATGCTAAAAGTAGTGATTATTTACATGGAGTCTGGTGGAGATATGCTGCTCTATACATGCTAAAAGTAGTGATTATTTACATGGAGTCTGGTGGAGATATGCTGCTCTATACACGCTAAAATCACTGATTATTTACATGGAGTCTGGTGGAGATATGCTGCTCTATACACGCTAAAAGTAGTGATTATTTACATGGAGTAACATAATAACCAACATATCTGCATATCTGATGCCAACATGAATACACACTGTGGATAAAGTAAGGTTTTGGTCTCATATTTGATTTGTTGCTGCAGAAACTTCATCCCACACAAACTCCTAAATCAACCTTCCTCCTACAGATTGTTTTACTTTAACTATTAAATATCAGGGATGGGATGTGTTTCCTCGGCTAACAAAGCTGGTAAAGCGCTCTAGGACTAAATATGCACCACTCTCTCCAAAAATGTCCGATTTCCAACTTGGTAGATGCTTGATAGATAAATCCCCGAAGGAATTAAAGCTTTAAAAACTGTAAAAAATGAAGCGATATTCAGGGTTTTGCACTTTTTTCAGTGTACGATTTCCACAAGGGGACAATCAAAACAGCAGGTAAAGGATGGTTAACATACAGCTGCAGGAGGACATACAGCTGCAGGTCACATCCATTCATTCAGTCCTTCGTTTAATCACCATGGTACGGTCCAAAAATCTCCATATGATCCCGTCTTGGCTGTCCTAAGAACCTTATTAGCTTTGGATTCCTGAGCATCCTGCTGTTAAAACACAAATGGATCAAATTCACTTTGGCTTTTATGCCAATTTTTTTATTAAAGCGCTTCTCTTTTATTGGTCGTCAAGACAGTGGACAGAGCAGGGCTGTAGGACTCGAGTCTGGTCTTGTACTCGAGTCTGGACTCAAGACCGTTTTTCTGTGGTCTCGGACTTGTCTTGGACTCGCTAGTATTTGGACTCGGACTTGTCTCGGTCTCGGCTGCTGGTCTTGCCCGACATGGCTTCTGGTCTGGACCGAGTCCAGGTGTCTTTATTATGTTGATAATAATATTGGAGGGAAAGGGAAACCCAAAATGATTGTCTTGATACTGTCATGCATAAGACCTTTATTCTGTCCTGGACTCGGTCTTGTCTTGGACTCAAACCTTTTTGGACTCTGTCTTGTCTTGGATTCAAACCTTTTTGGACTCAGTCTTGTCTTGGACTCAAATCTTTTTGGACTCGGTCTTGACTCGGACTCGACTGAGGTGGTCTTGACTACAGCCCTGGTCATACGTAAAAAAAGGACATGTTTATGTGGCAAAGAGCGTTGTGTGGAATCAATCATGTTACTTTGGGGAATTAAAAAGAACATTGATATAGGACAACATGAGGACAGCATGGGGACAACATGAAGACAACATGAGGACAACATAAGGGCAACATGAGGACAACATGAGGAAAACATGAGGACAGCATGAGGGAAACATGAGGGCAACATGAGGGCAACATGAGGACAACATGAGGACAACATGAGGACAACATGAGGGCAACATGAGGGCAACATGGGGACAACATGGGGACAACATGAGGACAACATGAGGGCAACATGAGGGCAACATGAGGACAACATGAGGGCAACATGAAGACAACATGAAGGCAACATGAGGACAACATGAGGGCAACATGGGGACAACATGAGGACAACATGGGGGCAACATGAGGACAGCATGAGGGAAACATGGGGACAACATGAGGGAAACATGAGGGCAACATGAGGGCAACATGAGGACAACATGAGGGCAACATGAAGACAACATGAAGACAACATGAGGGCAACATGAGGACAACATGAGGGCAACATGAAGACAACATGAAGACAACATGAGGACAACATAAGGGCAACATGAGGACAACATGAGGAAAACATGAGGACAGCATGAGGGAAACATGGGGACAACATGGGGACAACATGAGGGCAACATGAGGACAACATGAGGGCAACATGAGGGCAACATGGGGACAACATGAGGGCAACATGAGGGCAACATGAGGGCAACATGGGGACAACATGGGGACAACATGAGGGCAACATGAGGACAACATGAGGGCAACATGAGGACAACATGAGGACAACATGAAGACAACATGAGGGCAACATGAGGGCAACATGAGGGCAACATGAGGGAAACATGAGGGCAACATGAGGGCAACATGAGGACAGCATGAGGGAAACATGAGGGCAACATGAGGGCAACATGAGGACAGCATGAGGGAAACATGAGGGCAACATGAGGGCAACATGAGGACAACATGAGGGCAACATGAAGACAACATGAAGACAACATGAGGGCAACATGAGGACAGCATGAGGGAAACATGAGGGCAACATGAGGGCAACATGAGGACAACATGAGGGCAACATGAAGACAACATGAAGACAACATGAGGGCAACATGAGGACAGCATGAGGGAAACATGAGGGCAACATGAGGACAACATGAGGGAAACATGAGGGCAACATGAGGGCAACATGAGGACAACATGAGGGCAACATGAAGACAACATGAAGACAACATGAGGGCAACATGAGGACAACATGAGGGCAACATGAAGGCAACATGAGGGCAACATGAGGGCAACATGAGGACAACACGAGGAATAAAACTGACTTTATGTCAGCCATCTTGTTTTTGAAGCGTGCGTCGAGCTTGACGACGCGTGGCGAGCTGCAGCCACCTGCGGCGGCCGACGGAGGTTCTTAACTCCCGATTTCTTGCCTTCAGCTCTCTGCAGGAGCGTTGTGTGGAGACCCGGACGGCTCAGTTTCTGCCATGTTCACAGTGTGTCTTTATGCTGCGCTCGCCTCACGCTCTCTGGGAATTAAGCTGCTGCAGCACGCCCACCGGCCTATTGTCCGCCGGGGCGGGGGAGCCAGGCGCTTGGTATTCCCGGCACAGAGCGGGCTCCAAACTCTGGCCTTCGCTGTGTGCATTAGGAAGCCGGCCCACTGCCATTCCAATTCTCTCCCTCGCCTTTCCAACTCAATCTCGCCCCCTCGCCGCCTGCCCCTCCTCCCCAAAAACAATAGAGATATGCTGCTCTATATACGCTAAAAGTAGTGATTATTTACATGGAGTCTGGTGGAGATATGCTGCTCTATACACACTAAAAGTAGTGATTATTTACATGGAGTCTGGTGGAGATATGCTGCTCTATACACACTAAAAGTAGTGATTATTTACATGGAGTCTGGTGGAGATATGCTGCTCTATACACGCTAAAAGTAGTAATTATTTACATGGAGTCTGGTGGAGATATGCTGCTCTATACACACTAAAAGTAGTGATTATTTACATGGAGTCTGGTGGAGATATGCTGCTCTATACACGCTAAAAGTAGTAATTATTTACATGGAGTCTGGTGGAGATATGCTGCTCTATACACGCTAAAAGTAGTGATTATTTACATGGAGTCTGGTGGAGATATGCTGCTCTATACACGCTAAAAGTAGTGATTATTTACATGGAGTCTGGTGGAGATATGCTGCTCTATACACACTAAAAGTAGTGATTATTTACATGGAGTCTGGTGGAGATATGCTGCTCTATACACGCTAAAAGTAGTAATTATTTACATGGAGTCTGGTGGAGATATGCTGCTCTATACACGCTAAAAGTAGTGATTATTTACATGGAGTCTGGTGGAGATATGCTGCTCTATACACGCTAAAAGTAGTGATTATTTACATGGAGTCTGGTGGAGATATGCTGCTCTATACACGCTAAAAGTAGTGATTATTTACATGGAGTCTGGTGGAGATATGCTGCTCTATACATGCTAAAAGTAGTGATTATTTACATGGAGTCTGGTGGAGATATGCTGCTCTATACACGCTAAAAGTAGTGATTATTTACATGGAGTCTGGTGGAGATATGCTGCTCTATACACGCTAAAAGTAGTGATTATTTACATGGAGTCTGGTGGAGATATGCTGCTCTATACACGCTAAAAGTAGTGATTATTTACATGGAGTCTGGTGGAGATATGCTGCATGAGGACAACATGAGGACAACATGAGGGCAACATGAGGGCAACATGAGGGCAACATGAGGACAACATGAGGGCAACATGAGGTCAACATGAGGGCAACATGAGGACAACATGAGGGCAACATGAGGGCAACATGAAGACAACATGAGGACAACATGGGGACAACATGAAGACAACATGAGGGCAACATGAGGACAACATGAAGACAACATGAGGGCAACATGAAGACAACATGAGGACAACATGAGGACAACATGAAGACAACATGAGGGCAACATGAAGACAACATGAGGACAACATGAGGGCAACATGAGGGCAACATGAGGACAACATGAGGACAACATGAAGACAACATGAGGGCAACATGAAGACAACATGAGGACAACATGAGGGCAACATGAAGACAACATGAGGACAACATGAGGGCAACATGGGGGCAACATGAGGACAACATGAGGGCAACATGAGGGCAACATGAGGGCAACATGAAGACAACATGAGGACAACATGAGGGCAACATGGGGGCAACATGAGGACAACATGAGGGCAACATGAGGGCAACATGAAGACAACATGAGGGCAACATGAGGACAACATGAGGGCAACATGAAGACAACATGAGGGCAACATGAGGACAACATGAGGGCAACATGAAGACAACATGAGGACAACATGAGGGCAACATGGGGGCAACATGAGGACAACATGAGGGCAACATGAGGGCAACATGAGGGCAACATGAAGACAACATGAGGGCAACATGAGGGCAACATGAGGACAACATGAGGGCAACATGAGGGCAACATGAAGACAACATATTTTCCTCAATAGTTTATATTGTATCCGATACTCAGCTCTAGGTCTAGTGTCCCCGTTTTAAGTTTTAGAAAGATAAAAACATGACGTGTTTTGGAGGTATTTACGCTTCTGAGCTGAAAACGTCCCCGGATTTTGTCTGAGACATCTGGTCACCTTAGGTTAGGGCCTCCTTCCTCAGAGATCCAACGAACGCGAAGGACATCTTGTCCTCGTTAATCTGAGACACGGGAACCTTCCAGCGTCCTTAAACGTCTCAACTACTGTACGTCGCGACCCAGAGCAACGAGGGGAAAGAACGGCCATTTGTATTTTTTTTAGTCCCTTGCGATCATCAAGGACGGCAGAGAGGCGTCTCACCTGTTTTCTCGTGAAACCTTTCCTTTCATATCAGCCGTGCAGCTGGTTTCTGTCCCGCTCTCAGGCGTGATTACAAGGCTGCAGACGAGGGGGACAGTCACCTCTGATGGTGATTTATTTCCCCGACATGACACCTTGTCCACAGCGTCTGCTCTGGCCTGGTCTCCTTCGTCTGCAGAAGACAAACATCTGCTAGTAGAGAAGAGAAACCTGAATGTCTGAATGCCTGGAAAATTAAGGGTTTGGTTTCTTTGTCTGCACGCTGCTGTCTTAAACGATAATTATATTTGACACTCTTGTCAAACACGGCTGTAGTTAGCTGCTGTTAGCTGCTGTTGTCTGCTAGCTGCTGTTAGCTGCTGTTGTCTTCTAGCCGCTGTTGTCTGCTTGCTGCTGTTAGCTGCTTGCTGCTGTTGGCTGTTAGCTGCTGTTGTCTGCTAGCTGCTGTTAGCTGCTTGCTGCTGTTAGCTGCTGTTGTCTGCTTGCTGCTGTTAGCTGCTTGCTGCTGTTAGCTGCTGTTGTCTGCTTGCTGCTGTTAGCTGCTTGCTGCTGTTGGCTGTTAGCTGCTGTTGTCTGCTAGCTGCTGTTAGCTGCTTGCTGCTGTTAGCTGCTGTTGTCTGCTAGCTGCTGTTAGCTGCTGTTGTCTTCTAGCCGCTGTTGTCTGCTTGCTGCTGTTAGCTGCTTGCTGCTGTTGGCTGTTAGCTGCTGTTGTCTGCTAGCTGCTGTTAGCTGCTAGCTGATGTTGGCTGTTAGCTGCTGTTGTCTGTTAGCTGCTGTTGTCTGCTAGCTGCTGTTAGCTGCTTGCTGCTGTTGTCTGCTAGCTGCTGTTAGCTGCTTGCTGCTGTTGGCTGTTAGCTGCTGTTGTCTGTTGCAGAGCTGGGCTTATTCTTTTGAATAAATCACATTTATCTTTCTCAGAATCACAGAAAACACAGAGCCCAAAACATGACACACACGCACACACACATAAATACACTGATTCCCTAATCTTTATTCCAGTGTTACAGTACAGAGATAAGAGGGATTGGCTTCTGTTAGACAAGCACACGTGCAAAAACAGCTCATTAACATCTTCTCACAGTCGAATTTAAGAGAAATTTATTCGCTATAAGGACACGAGCGAGTGGCTAGGATTGATTAACCTGTTAGCTGCTGTTAGCAGCTGTTAGCTGCTGTTGTCTGCTAGCTGCTGTTCGCTGCTGTTGTCTGCTAGCTGCTGTTAGCTGCTTGCTGCTGTTAGCTGTTGTTGTC